>CM022475.1:6137107-6172177 GCA_011952105.1 Coreoperca whiteheadi | reverse complement strand
GCTTTCCTCTTCTCTCTCTGCCCACGAACACACCGTCCTCCTCTCCTTCTTTGTCTTTGACCAACAGTAGTCCAATTTCCACCGGTACCCTGTAGGTCAACAGCACCGGTGGCGGTCGTTGTTAACCCGGGCCCCGACAATCCGGTATGGAAGTCATTGTCGTGATTCACATTTTTAATTTGGCATGTGTTTTACGTCGGATGCCCTTCCTGACACAACCCTCTGCATTTATCCAGACTTGGGACTGGCACAAGAAGACACTGGCTTGTGCCCACCTGCGGTTGCATTCTGCAGCGCTACAGTACTTCATTATAATGCTGTTTGGCACACATTTTACCTTTATCAAAAAAATTGCAGCTTCTGAGATTTGGATTTTGCACTTGGCCGTATTGTGATTTCGGTAATGTTTCGATTAATTGTGCAGCCCTAGTTAAAACTTAGCCACAGTACATGCTAAGGACGTTTTTTTGGGGGGGGGGTTTTGTTGTTTTTTTTGGAAGAAGGAAATGAAAGCTGAATGGCTTGGAGTGTGTGTTTCATGTTCTTATATCCCAGTGGGGACTTACACCAGAATGTACATGGACCCATGGGGACTTGTGTCTCCGTGGGGGAGGTCCCCGCGGGTAGATTCAGATTATTGAGGGTTAAGGTTAGGGTCAGGGAAAGTATTATGTCAATGACTGTCCCCCACAGGGATAGTGAAACAAACGTGTGTGTGTGTGTGAGGTACTGCGACAGCTACTGGAGGAGCTCCTGCAGGAGGCTCACATCTCTGGGTTGTACGGAGAGTCAGTCATCCACGCCATAACCATCTCCGCCACTGCATCAAAAGCAGAGGGTGGTAGACCGCCAGGGTGGGGCCCGTAGGGGCCCGGCCAGACAGGCTCCTGGTGAACCTTTTGGAGAGACAGAGAGGCAGGATGGACGATCAGACTGGTTCGGCTCCACCCTTTAGACTGATGCAGTCGTGTGGGATAGATGTGCGTAGTGACCACCGAGCTTGGACAGAGTGGTTGTGACCAAGAGAAACACAGGAGGGAGGTGAAAACCAACACTTGTGTATACATTTCGATTCCTCACCTCCAGCTGGGCACCTTCCAGCCTGGCCTGTGGAACAGAGGTGGAGGGCTGGGGGTCGGGCTCTGGTCTGACCGGACAGCAGAGTCTTCTCTGCGGAGGCTCCTCCAGGGCTCTGGAGCTGCTCTCCTCCCTCCTCAGTCTCTTCCTGCTGTCAACCGCCTGTTAGAGAAATGGGCAGAGGGAGAAAGTAAAGGCTCAGGTCAAACTAGCTCACTCATCCTCCTTTCAGACTGCTTGCTGTAACATCTGTGGTTTCCATCTGTGTTTCCTGTGTAACTGAATGGATCATTGGTTTTCATCCAGAATGGCTTCTGTTTGCCGCCCTGTTCCGCGAAAGAGTGTGCACTGTTTAGTATAATTAATTAATGAATGCCATAAAGGCAATTATTATAGGCATACTATAACTGTAATAAACATGGTGCATGCTGGTCCTATACCTGCCTACCTAAAATGCTGCCCAGTTCTTACAGAACAAACACAAATAGACTAAATAAACTAAACAAGCAACTAGCCAAACTAAGCAAACTAAACTAACAAAGGAAAATGCTAAATATCTAGTCTAAATAAAGCAAATATCTATAGTAATCAATCCTCAAAACAAATAACAAAGGAATCGCCAAACTAATAAATAGCTCCTACGCTTCACTACATAATTAAGTAAAAAACCTATTCCACTTATATTCTCATGTTCTCTGATGCTGAGTCCATGATCCACTGCGATCCGTTGTGTTTGTTCAGTACAAATGCAGAGTTACAACAGCTCTTACTGCAACACGACACATACAGCTGCAACTGAAGTAGGGTACAATCTGAAGTCTGAAGTGACACCACTAAACAACTGGGTGATCACTTGTTCACTGTTGGCACTTTTCATAATCGTTTTTGCATTTGTGTCAGCAAACACGGTCTTCATGTCTTGAGTAAAACAAGTCCACATTTTCTTTTTCAAAACATTGTGTTCAAGAAAGTGTTACAAGTCAAAACGAGGGTAACTGTGTAAGGCATCAGTGTAGAGCTCAGTAATGGAGGATTATTAATGATTTTAGTTATGATTTAACCAATCATAATCTTAGTTTTTGTCCTTTTTGGTGGAATATGTTAGTTTGTACAACGGCAGACAAACGCCATTTCCTGCCACATGTGGTTGTGAGTGTTGATTTTCCTTCAATCCTACATTAACATTTTATAATATGTAGCGTGCACAGATGCTATGGGCAACTACAGTCATGGTCATTTGAAATGACTAGGGATTAAAAGGTCAAAATAACAGGATCCACACTTTTACTGTGTGGATCCTAGGCAGCAAAAGCCAGGTGTTTTCCCTTGTTGGAGCTGGTGCTCGTCTGGCCCCGGCGGGGCGCTCTCCTACAGTAGCTGTGGTCATGGAGGTGACCTGGCGCATCACGCGTCTGTAGTGATTAACACGCAGTTCAGGAATCGAGCTCACTGATGTTTCCCTTAAATAAACGAGCTGTTTTCTGCTCTATACAGTGTGTAGAAGTAATTTTTTTCTGTCTTTGCTGCAAAATCACGTTAAACTTTGCAGCACTTCAGAAATACTGAACGCTTAGAAACGGTCAGGTTAAGCCATGAATGTAGGCCAAGACTCGAGAACACTGTCAGATTGAAAATAGAACCTCTGTGGTTTCTTTAAAACAACATTTTGCAATTTTCTGTTCAGTTTAACAGCAACTTACTTAAGGTGGAGGCAGCTAAATGCATGACTACAATATGCAATGTTTTATTGTCCCAAAGGGATTTGAACACGTCAACACGTGAAAGGCAGGACTTGGTGAGGTGACTTCTGTCTTCACATTTCAGTTATTTACGACTTGACAGTAATATTAAATATTTGCTAATATTTTACTGAAAGTCAGCAGCTGGGGTTGTTCAGCGTTCGACGCCTCAAGGCGGCTCTAAAGGGCCCCGGACTCCTAGAGCCTCACGTTCACTGTAGCAAACAGTCAGCTTTGTACTAAACACTGGTGCTAGTCAGTAATGTGTCTGTAGGAATTGAACACACTTGATGCAGAACACGGCCGTGGTGTTTGGATAGTAAATGACGCACCAGTGTTCGATTGAGGTTGTTTGTTCATCAACCAGCAGGTGGCGCTGAAGTCCACTACTTTTTATGTCGGGGCCTCAAGCGCCTTGAGTTGGTCCTACATGTTTATCCTGTCATGTTAACTTTTCCTTCGTGGGTCTTCTTGTGATACAGCTCTTACAGCACATAAGAACATAATAATAATAATAATATTAAAATATTGAAATCGTTTTTCAAAAATCTTACTTGTAGTCGACGCAATTTAACTTAAAAAAATAACAGGAAGATTACAAGTGTTGCACAGTTTCAAAGATTAAAGTCATTGATTTAGCAAAAGTAACTGAATTATATACATAAAACATGGAAAGGCAGGGGATGTGTCAGTCAGTAGTGTAGGGTGTGCATGGGGCACGAGAAAGTTGGAAAATGAATCAAATAATCAAAATGAACGCGAAGAGGAACAAACACCGCCACATAGCCAGAGGGGCGCACGCAGGGAGACGGACACTATGAGTAACACCGCCTAGAACGCACTGATGACCAACCTGTCACCCAAACAGGGAGGGGAATCATAAGAACACTGCTGAACAGGCAGAAGAAAAAAAATACGACAAGAAAAGAATTGAAGACATACATTTACATGCAGGTGATCAGAAACAACAGAACAACCTGAAGACATTTTCCACACTCAGCAACGAATGATGAAATCAACATCAACAATATTGATTTTATTATTTTAATTTCCTCTTTGCTCGTGGTCTTTGACAATATTCTCATTTTACCCACCTTGTAGGGTTACATATTCCATTCCAGCAGCTCTAGTGTCAGGGTGAGTATGTATATGAACATCATTTGTGTTATCAAGTGTGCAGCTTCCTTTCCCATTAGATTTCTTTCCTCAGCACTTTTTAGCTCATCCTTGCCCTTTTAAATGCATCCATCCCCTCCATTCTGTTGACATGATAATGTCGTGATAGTTTCTGGCCTCTGCACTCCCAACATGCTTGACCTCCTCAAATATCTCCACCAGTTTCTTTAGAAGGCACTTCTGAAATTGTGAAATGTTTTAAACCCATAGATAGGACCACTCATATATAAGCATTTACGAAAAGTTAACTTATTTGCGATACAAAATATACAGCAAGTGTGAAATTCACAAAAAACGCAAAAGGCCCTATCTAGAGCCAGTGATTGGTTTGTCCGTTCTTGGTTACTGTAGCAACATGGCATGGCATGTAGATAAAAACAGCTTAATCTAAGGTAATGAAAACACAACTTCTTATTTTCAGGCAATTATACACCAATGAAAACACAGATTCTAAATATTCTATTTGAATTTCTGCCAATTTCTGTGTCTATGGGGGAGGGGAAGTGGTGTGGCTCGGGTCCTGCTCGGTGGGCTTCACCTGGAGCTGCTCAGTTGTCCTTCTGGAGCCATCCTCTTCCCGTATGTTTTACAATCTTCACTTTTCATCATATTTATATATAGTACAATTTCATCATATTTATATGTACTATTATTTCTGGTTCCATCCTCTGCACTTATGTTTTACAACCTACATTTTGTCATTATAATTGTACATACTTTGATCTTCTGTTGTGAATTTATTCTGTCCACACAACATCTGTTGCATTTCTGTCCATCCTGGGAGATGGATCCCTCTGCTATTGCTTTTACTGAGGTTTCTTCCATTTTTTCCCCCTTTTTAAAAAGGGTTTTTTTGGCTAGTTTTGCCTTAGTCGAATCAGGGGTCTGAGGACAGAGGGTGTCGTATGTTACAGATTGTAAAGCCCTTTGAGGCAAAATTGTGACTTGTGATTTTGGGCTGTAATAAATAAAATGTAATTGAATTCCAGCCATCTACAGTTAGTGCATCACCCTGTGCTAAGTCCAGCATCAACTCTGATGGACAAAAAACTGTTTGCCTATCAAGTCAACAGTGCTGAAGAGAATTACAACAATTCCTACAATTAGAAATTCCTAAGAAAACATACCCTACATATTTACCACTAGATAAACATACTGAAGCTGACCTAATAATAACCCTTATACTACTCCCATATTTCTATTACTGTCCTGCATGGCCGCCTTCTAAACTACAGTGCTGGCAAGAAATGAACTAACTCTTTCAATACGGGTTTCAAATGTTGATTCGTTCCAGCTCTCAGTGTCGAGGGTTTTTGCCTTTCAGGCAGAATACATCCTAAAGGGTAAATACTTTTACTTTCCACTAGCTTAAAGCATACCATCACTGATTTTTGGCCATTTGTTGCTTTCAGGAAAAATGCATTCTCAACTAAGAACACCAGGGGTCAGTATTTGATTATACCAAATGTTAAACCTGTTGGCAGTGCAGAACACATTGACTTGTGTTTGCTGTCTTAGTCCAACTATTTGTGTGTGTGTGTGTGTGTGTCAGGGACAGTGCACCTGACTGTGGCCACAATGTTACCTGCACAGACAGAGTTTAACTTAATGATTACAGTTAGACACATTACATTTGTATTACACACAACAAAGGTGGCATATTGATACTTTTTTTAAAAGACCCAGACCACTCAGTCCAGCTACATTGGGCAAGATATAGAGTGAAAAAACTATTTACCAATGACAAAGTCCCCAGCTTGTTGACCCTCGCACAATTTCAAAGCTACAAAACCTGTGTTACACTGAACTGTCCCAGTGATAACAAAGTCTCTCTTTTACTTCCCTTTCTTTTCTGTTCTGCTCCTTGTCTTTCAGTTGTGTTCAAGGACTGTGCAGTTAATTACAAACACTTGCACTATCATACATTATAGTGCATGAAAAGCTATGACAACCAAACGTTTTCTGTAACTTATTCTTAATAGTGAAATTAAATATAGGCTTCAGTATGTTAATCGTACTCAACAGTGAAATGTAAGGACGCAGTGATATGCATGATGTTAACATCCTCTTTAGTTGAGTGTATGTGCACATAGAGTACAGTTTGTAGATAGCAGAAGGTTGCACTTCATTGACCTGTGAGTCTAATTACTGTTTATGCAGTACATTGGAAGGTTTATAATTGTACTATAAACAGTGAATAGTAGGCTATATTCAATACTCTGTAGGCTATTAAATGAATTGGTCATAGTGAACTGACCTGCTGCCAATCTGTTTTAGAGGAAAACATCACAGCATACACACCTATCAGCCAAATTACCACTTACTTTAATGGATGATAGGACCACAGTATAACACATCCATTCATCAGTCTTATCAAAAAGGATGTTTACACACAGAGAGAGAGAGAGAGCAAGAGAAGGAGAGAGGTATAGACTAAGACCGTTCGTTCCCTAACGATCAGTCAGGGATATTGGCAGACCCGTTGTCCTGCTACACCGGGGGTCCTGATTTCACAGCCAGCTTCCGTCACTACTGCGTCAGCACTGATGAGCTCGGCGTTACCGGTAGGGAGGGGGGAGGGGTCGGTGAACGGAGGCTGAGAGACAGAGAACACAAGGGGAGAGAGAAAGGGAGACGGAGAAGAAACGGGGTGTTGCCGCCTCTGAGACACACTCGCGCGTCACCGAGTAACAGCGGCAGGGTGAGGACAGCGCATCCCTCCATCCTCCTCTCGGGGAAAACAAGGCTGAAAGCTACTGAAGCCGTGAAAAAAATAAAAACCCGTACATTATTAAAAACAATCAAAGCCGGAGCCACACTGCACCTCGACATCAGGGGAGCGAGTCCGCCGGAAGAAAGAGAGCTCGCTGTGAAAGCGCACGGACCGTTTCAGCACCTCGGACAGCGGCCATGGCCCCAATGGCGGAGGACGGAGCGCAGTTCGGTGAGTCCGACCCGACCGCCGCCATCCGTTTATAAAGAAGCAGGTGTGGGTGTGTGAGCCGGCTGCTGGCACCCTCGGCCTTGTTCATCTTCGAGAAGTTTTCCATTACACGTGACTCATCTCGAAAGTATTAGCGTTAGTCGCCAGTAGCTGATGTGTTACTTTCTGATATACGGGCTGAATTCTGCCTTCCGGTTGTTAAGCGGTAATGACAGTAGCCTACAGTCTTGTTAGAGCAGCATATTCCATGAACGAACACTCCGGTGAGAGTGGAGGGCTTTGTCCACTGTGTTGCCCAGCCCTTTTACTCGATAGAACCTCGCGTTTCGGGAGACTTCCAGACTCCATTTTGCAGCTAGCTTGAGGGCGACAGCTAATTATCAGCAAAACTAACCAGCACGGTGGAGGGGACATATTTTTTTTTAAATGATATTATTATTAACTAACTTCATTTATTATTAGAATTTTGATTTGAGTGGGTGTGAGCCCGGAAAGCGCCTGTTTCCTGCCTTTATTTCCTCTCGCTTCAGCAGATTCCAAACCGCCCTCCCGTTGCCACATCCATCTGTCTGTTAATGTGTTTGCCTTGAAAATCAGTCCACCCAGGACGTCAGGCTGGCATTTGAATGAAAAGAAGAGGGAGATGACTGTATGTACAAGTACAGGGATCTAGCACTGAAATGAGCTTACTTCTTAAGTCTGAATGAGAGGCAGTCCCTTCAGATTAGTGATACATTTTTGATGGACGCTATGCCTACAGCTATTACAGCAAAACTTCCTTACAGTGTATACACTAGAAATGCACACCTCTAGCCTCTAGAATAATACCATAGGAGATACCAGTCACATACAGGCCTGTATGATCTGAAATGGCAGCAAATAAGTGAAACTGTTATGAAACATCACCATTTGGTAATGTAAATAAATGATCATGAAGGTTGCAGTAGGCTACTGATTATCTGATGATCTAATACATTAGATTTGAGCAGATGAAAAAGATTCAAGACAAGTAACACGAGTAATATCCCCCGCCCCCACCCATCTCTCTCTTTGTTTGGGTGTTAACCTGAGTGCTTTTCCACCGGGCCACCCTCTTAACTGCAGGGAATGGTCTGTGTTTCCTCCATTGAAATAGACCTATTAACTCTGACTGCATGAGAAGGCAGCATGATTGCTGTTGAGTCACAGTTCAACACCACCAAACAAAGAACTGAAGCATTCCGCGGCAAATATCCCTGTAATACGACTCCATAACGTTATACCGATACTATAGGAGGCAAAAGTACCATTGAAAGGAATTAGTGCCCCAAAGTACCACTACTGTTGAAAATAAAACATGATTCATAAGTGCTGGTCATTTTCCTCAGTGAGTTTCAGCAAATCTTCCCTTGCTGTCGGAGGAACATAAATGACTATAATGCCGGGCCCCTCACCCATTTCTGGGCTATTATGCCATTCTTACAGATGGGATGTCAGAGTGAGCCACCCTGCCTTTACAGTGGTGGGGGATATGATACATTGCACAATATTAAAAAATGTCATATAATCTATAAGAATCTGTTTTGCTGTGTTGCATTTGTTCGTTCTCTGCATCGACCAGAATGATCCTGATGTTTCCTTTTCAAAGTCTGGTCATCAGGTATTGTCATCATATTGATTGTTATGATAACGGATAAAAGAAAAACGAACTATGTTCTGCTTCTGGGTTCAGTCGTTTTTAAAGACTTGCCATCGAGAAATCAACCAGTCACATAATGACGTTATGTAGTTTTCTCAGAAGGTCAGTACCTACACCAGCCGTTTCCTGTTGATTTACTGTAGCCATGTTTGGAATATCAACACAGTACTGATGGTACTTCATAAGGGTTCGACAGATTGCCTTGTTTTCATCTACCTCTGAGTCAAGACTGCAGCCTGCGTCAGACACACAAAATGGACTCAATTGCCTCAATACAACAGTAAAATCTGTTGAGGTTGTGCAAGCTGAGCAATTGTTTTATGTGTGATTGTTTTACTGCTGCTTGTTCCGCAGTGTTTGTTGGGGTGTGTAGTCAGACATTTTTAATGAACATTATTTTCCCCCCTCTTCGCTCCTCTCTCTGTCCTCCTCCATAGTGGCAGTGCCAGTAGGCGTTGCTGTGGTGAGTGTCTTTGGCCTTGTCTTCACTGTGTCAGCCTTTGCCTGGATCTGTTGCCAGCGTAAAAACACCAAATCCCAGAAGACACCTCCCTACAAGTTTGTGCACATGCTCAAAGGGGTCGACATCTACCCGGAGAGCCTCAGCGGCAAGAAGAAGTTCGCTGCACCTGCCACCACGACAACAAATGACTCCAGCAAAACTGACGTTAACGGAAACTGCCACACTGCGTCACTAATGAGTCCGACTGGCACCGGTAAACTGGCGTCAAGTCCAAATGAATCCAGACCGGCTCTGCATTTGGATTTGGAGAAACGGGATCTGAATGGCAACTTCACCACCAAACCATTTCATCACCACCACCAGAAGGTGCGGAGCTCCCCAGACCTGGAGCTGCCCTCTCCACATGCAGGGTTCACCCAACCTGGGGTTATGGACCGCCGTGACCTCCCATCACCATCCAGCACCCTCTCAAGCCAGGCGCCCACCCCAGCTGTGGACAAGCCCCAGGGAGAGGAGAGGGAGGCTGGTCTAGGGACCCTCCACTTCTCCCTGGAGTACCAGCCAGAGAGGAAGGCCTTCATTGTCCATATCAAGGTACTGTATGTGTTTCGGCTGGGGTGTAGGTGTGTGTCTTTGCAATCACGTTTTACATTTACAAATTTGAATAAAATGCTTTTAGTTTTGACTGATTGATTGATTTTACTTTTTGATCCAGGAAGCCCATGGCCTGACCCCAACTGATGAGCAGTCGCTGACCTCTGACCCTTACATCAAGTTGACCCTGCTGCCGGAGAAAAAGCACCGGGTGAAGACCAGAGTCTTAAGGAAGACTCTGGACCCCGCCTTTGACGAGACCTTCAGCTTCTACGGGATCCCACTAGCCCGAGTGTCGGAGTTGGCCCTCCACTTCATGGTGCTGAGCTTTGATAGGTTCTCCCGTGATGAGGTCATCGGAGAGACCCTTGTACCCTTGTCTGGGATCGACTTATCAGAGGGGCGTGTACTGATGAGCCGAGAAATCATCAAGAGGAATGTCAAGGTAAGATCTGGAACAATTTGGATGTTTGAACCCTTTAAATTTGTGACTTATGTTTATTTGTGTCATTTTTTTGTAATCAGTTATCAGTTTTCTTTGAGTGCAATCATTGGGATTAGATTTATGACACATACAATCATACATACAAATTTATTTGACAGCATGCAACACACTGTATTTATTTTGTATAACAAACAGTCCCAGTAACACTCAAACCAACCACTAAATCACTGCAAATTCCAAAACTGCTCCAATAATGACTCATCATTTCCCTCATTATAACGTTAGTCCCTAAAAGCACTACAGCGGTTTAGAGAAATGTAACAAAATAAACTAAGTGCTTCCACTCTAACAATATTAATCAGTAATAAATCAGTACATAATCATCCTGAAATCCATTTTCTTATTAATATATAATGATATTTAAATCATGGAGCTTTCTCTAACTGGTTTCTTGAAACCACACCAAAATCTTTCATACTGCTTGCAAGTCCTAATTTACCTCTAATAGCATAATCTGCATCTTTAATGAAAGTTTTCAATGTGAATGTGCATTTATTTTGCAAATGATTGAAGCAATTATCTTTTATCTTTAGTTTGGTAGAAAAAGGTTAATGTTGAATAAAGCCAAATGAGAAAGCAGATAAGAAGTGTATCCCTCCTTGGAGACAGAGAGACAAGATCTGTTGCACCATTATGGATTTGAAAGCTGATACTGAGGCCTGGTGTTGTTCTTAAATGGACTGCTGTTGTTTGGATACGTGAAAGCCTTTGGTGTTTCTTTTTTTATTTGTGTTATTCGTTTTTGTTTCAGTTTTTTATCATCTTTTACTAAATTCTACTAAAGCGGATTATTCTGAAATCCTGAAAATATGGCATGTATGTGATGAATGCATTTAACAGCTGGAATAGATATGACATGACATGTTTCCTGTCCAAATACCTGCTACTTAGCAAACAACATTGAATATTCTGAATTATGGCTCCTTTGTGTTTAATTTAGTCAAGATCTTCATATCCAAGGAGCAGCAGAGATTTAAAACAGTAACGCAGGGATGGCCATTTTGAAAGGGAATAGGCTATCCCATGGACGTTGTTACATATCCATTTGTGTATTGAATAGATGAAGTTATATCCACGCCACACCGTTATGGATCTGTGGGCTGGTGGTCCAAAGACTTCTGCTTCAGACAGAAATTTCTGTGTGGACCAGAAATGTACTGTAGCTCATTTCTAGTAGCACGTTTTTCCTTTTAGATGAATGCCATGTACTGTAGCATCAGCACCAGTTGTTGATATGTGGGCTGATAAACTGTGCCGTAGTATTGTGTCGACTGTGACAGAAAATGCCGATGAGTATACAGTATATATTATCTTGGATTGTAGCAGGAGGTTTGGCTACATTACATTCAGTGTACTGGTGAATTTTTAAAGGATGGAGTGTGAGATGATATCTCTATGCTTATCACAGGTCTGTGGTCTAGTAAACAGCAGTGCTCTATAGATTGGTGCTAGATGGGTTGGCTGTTTGTCCATTTGCAGGTGGAATGTGAGATGATATCAGTGTAATTATAGATTTGTGGGCTAATACTGTACTTTGCAGAGCTCTGCTAAAGCGGAAGCACCAGGTGGGAGCGGATATGTTCACGCACATTTGTACCTCCCCAGGAGGAATGTGCGCTATCTGTAATATATTTAAAGATCTCTGATACAATATAGTACTCCAGAGAAGGGGTGGGAAATATAAAAGGCTCATTCCCTCTCAGCAGCGCTCTCTCTGTTTTTTCTATCATCAAGAGGATCATTTTTCTTAAACTATGTTCTGCTGGCTCTCTCCACGCTGAGACTAACCATATTTTTTTTAGTTCTGTTTCTCATTGGGGTCCCAGGAGAGACAAATCCCATGAACCTCTGTGTAGGGAGGGTTCTGCTGTGTCTGAACCCAGTCAAAATGTTTCTTTAGAATCCTTGATATTGCTTTGCAGTGGGATTCTTCTTCTGGATTCTTTTGTTGAATTTGATGTTGGCATATGTAAAAAGAAAAAGGCTCAGCCTCTTTTATTGTAGTTATGTGCTGTGTATCAGCTGTACTTATTTGAAATGTTTTTTTTATTTATAGAGAATATATTGGCACTTGTTCTGCATTAGAAAGAGAATGACTCTATCTGCAAATACAAATATGTGGTTTGACAACAGGGCTTTACAGAGTGCAAAAGAACAGTGAGTTAAACAGAATACGTAGTTTATTCATACATATTCATTACATCCAGGTTTTAATATCTCCATGTGATTGTGTGCATGACGTGCAATGACACTTTTGCATACAAGCTATCTACATTGTTCCATTAGAAGCAGCCCTTTGGTAACAGGGTGGTGGCTCTCTTTGTCTGCATGGCATAGACTTTGGCTCACTGCTTTGTGCGGGTGTGCGTGCGTGTGCGTGTGCGTGTGTGTGTGTGTGTGTGTGTGTGTGTGTGTGTGTGTGTGTGAGCACACAGCAGTTCATGGAATCGATATGGCATGTTGCCAGCAGCGTAGCCATCGCCCTGTTAGATGACAAAAACAATAGAATAGAGTAGAATATCTTTTTTGCTTATAATAATAATATAAAATAATGACTCTACAATGTCCCAGGAAGAATGATATAGAAACACATTGGCGGCACACTCGCATCTGTATATTCAGAGATCTAAACATCAGGTCAGTGGTAGAAGTTGTCTGTGTCTTCTGTGCGCCTTCTAATTGCCATGGCAACCATGAGCTGAGGCATGAGATCCCGTTAGGTGTGATCACAGCATCCAAGGCGTCAACTCTCTTGGCTGTGGACACAGACATGGATGTGTATGTGCACCACAAACTGTAGAACAGTAACGTGGTGAAAGCAGTGATGAGATGCAGATTAGGGAGCTAGTTGCTAAGATATGAGAGCACACCCCATAAGCAGGTGATGATTATTTAGTTGACAGCCATTTAATTGTCAGCACTAATATTTACAGTACAAGCAGCAGCAGGTTTCAGCACACCATTTTAGATATTAGCTAATTATTTGAAAAGTTATTTATTATTACATAGATTTGCCAATTGTCACACCATATTAGATGGTACTGAATACATATGTATGCATTCTTTTGTTCATCTTACCTAGTAAAACTTTAATCGTGAAGAAAAGACGTAAATACAGTAGGAGGCAATGGTTTTAGCGTTAATCAACTATATATTAACAATGTATAAACAACAATATATTAGGACAGAGGTCTTCAGGTGTGGATCTGGAGGTGACTCCACCCCCGGGACAGGGTCAAAATAAGTGGAAGGTTCACTTATTTTTGGAAGCTGATAAACATCTCTACTTCTGCTTCCTTTCACACATGCCATCTCTTTTTGCATCATCTTTTTGTTTTATTTTACCATCCCTACTCTGTCCCCCATCTCCTCTCACCCATTCACCCCTCCCCTGTCTCTCCACAGAAGTCCTCAGGCCGAGGCGAGTTACTGCTCTCCCTGTGTTACCAGTCCACCACCAACACTCTGACTGTGGTCGTCCTCAAAGCTCGCCACCTGCCCAAGACTGAAAACAATGGCCCTACAGGTATATACAGTTTTAGCTGAACATTTCAAGATGCAATCCATGGGATCACTTTGTTTGCAGACAAACACAAATGCATGTGTGCATGAACTTCCTTTACATTGCCATAAACAGATAAGCCAGAAAGCATATTGCTCTTCCTGCCACACAGCCCAGACTACTTTGAATGCTGTGAAAGTTCCCATAATGACACCGCCACCGCACTAAAGTAATCTGATCAGGATGTGATAGAGAGCACTTTAGTGACAAACACACACACACACACACACACACAGAGAGTACACAGCCAGCCTCTTTTGTCCTCATCACTAACATCCATCATTTCCGCTCTTTCGATTGCCGTATTGATCTGGCTTAGGAATAATATGCCACTCTGCAACCGCTGCAGGGACGGATATTCACCATGCCTTTTTTTTTGCCTCTGTCTTTACTTTGTTCATCTGCTCTTGTCGTTCTCTAGATCCGTACGTCAAGGTGAACATGTACCATGGGAAGAAGCGTGTGTGCAAGAAGAAGACCCACGTGAAGAAGTGCTCCCCCAACCCGGTCTTCAACGAGCTCTTTGTCTTTGATCTGCCCTCTGACGAGGGCCTGAGGGACACCAGCGTGGAGCTGCTGCTGATGGACTCAGACACAGGCAACTCACGCTGCCCCAACTCCATCCTTGGGCGCCTGGTGCTGGGCACGTCGGTGGCGGGCACCCCCGGCGAGCACTGGAGGGAGATCTGCGACCACCCACGTCGCCAGATTGCCAAGTGGCACGGCATGTCGGAGGATTAGAACGCCGGCATGTTGGTGGATTCTGTCGTCCATATCCGATCTGGTCCAAGCACGAGAGAGCTAGAAGGAGGATGGGCAGGATTTAAGGTCCCGCTAGCCAGTACCCATAGGACTTTCAGTGTGGGTGGGTGGGAAACAAGGGGGAGGGGACTTTGATGTTGTGGGGAGGGTCATTTGAAGTGATGTCATCATTCAATCAATCATTCAATCACTTATCTTTGAAGTTATTGGGGTTCAGTGGGGAGGGCGGGGCATGACAAAGGGAACCCCATGGCTTTAAATGATCCCAAAGACGGTCACCGAAAATCACCTGGTAACATGCAACATCATCTCCATGGCAACAACCAATTGTCACTGTAACCGTGTGCAGTGCAGAATGTCTTAAATGTCGCTATTTACTCTTCTTCTTTTCTATCTCTGCTCCTTCTTCTTCTTCTTTCTTCAGCTCTTCCTCCTATAAATAGTAACCTTGTCCATCGTATGAAAACCACAACGAACCACATCTGACAATGCTGTAAAAAATGTGGATTATTAAAGTTTATTTTATAACAACGTTTTCTTCATAAAGGCGTAGATTGCTTTTATTCATGTTTTTGTTTTGTACTCTTATAGTTGATTTGCTGACCATGTTTTGTAAGTATAAGTGGTATTTCACATATCATTACTTAAGTACAAGAAAGCCTAAATTAGGTGGTTTGAGAAAAGACTGGAACAGACTGGGTGCATTGGGGACAGTTGACCGTGAATGCATTTATTTGTGTGCGTGTGTTTCCATATGAGAGTGCTTGTGCTGATGCGACTGTGTGTGTGTGTATGGGTGCGTGTGTTAGCTCTGGAGGGATGTGAGCCACATAATGTTTACTGGAAGTGTTTCGTTCCCCTTACTGTGAGCACAAAGACAGCTAAAGTGTAAATGTATGTACCTTACTATAAAATATGGCAAGTTCTGAGAAAAAATTTGAGTTTGTTGTCTTTATTCTCTGTGAAGTTAATTGTGTGAGTGTGCCTATGTGTGTATTCAGAAGTACATTATTACCACTCGAAGCATTTTAGCTCTTTTAGGGACCATGGAATAAAGGTTGAGCTCGTTTTGTTTTTTATATCGTCACATCCAGCAGCTCCATTCCACAGACTATAACTCATAAGATCCTCCTGTCCAAGGTAAAAGCCTCTTCTAAAATGATAATATTACAGTAACATAGACTGTGCGTGGACGTGTGTGCGTCTTCACGTCCAGCACCCTGGGGATGACATCATTGGGCCCCTTTGCAAGTCTGATGATGTAATAACTGCTGAGTGGCTAAGTGATCCAGGATGAAGTCATCATGTCTGAATTTAATATCAGCTAAGTGGTTTGGTGAGGAAGGACAGCTGGCTCAGCATAACCCCCCCTCCCATCCCCTTTCAACACACATTTTTGGTCTTTTTTTGTCTTTCTTTCAAAAAAAATACAGAAGAAAACCTCTTTAAAACCTCTCTCCATGTTCTGCCCCGGTTCCCCCTCTTTCCTCTAGTGTCTAATCTTACACTGAGTTACATCATGTGTTTGGTGGTGAAGCCTCTGGAGAAACAGGATGTTCTGTCACTCTGCTTTTCCTCGGTGGTTTTGACCTGTGAGGTCGCTCTCTGAGACTGGTTTCTATTTTAAACCTCTGCTGTCATCTTTGAAGCAATAAAATAGACCTGTGCAACGTGCAGCATCACTACTATCCCCATATTCTTCACCTCCTCTGGCAAACCAATTACGATTAAGCTAGCGATCAGTAAATGCTGATGCTCTGTTGTGAAAACGCATTGTCCTGAATAGGTACAGTGTTTTGTTCAAGGAGTGGAGAAGAATCCCTCACTGCAGGAGAGACTGAAACCAAGTGTGTGAGTGGTGGAGCAACCAGGGGTTGTTGCAGGGCAAGAGAGACTAAATGGCTGGAAACAAACACACAAGAGGGAAGAGACAAAATACAAAATAAAACAGGGACTACCAAGCGAAACCCAAGACCCAGACAGGAACAGATGTAAAAAATAAAACAGGAACAGCTCATGAATACAAAAACCTGACAGAATGTCATGAATGAATAAAAAAAGTCATACTGTATATTTATTTAAAGCTGCACCTTTTAGAGTAACAACGGATCAAATGACTGTTTAATATGAAAGGTGTCACTTAAAGTGATGAACCCACAGAGGATTAAAACCTGACTCTGTAGTAACCCTCAGCTCTGCTGAGCATTTTTGCATCTTTCAGCTCATTATTTTGGTTTTACGTGCAAACAACTTTACTGTTATTGATTCAATCTTCGTATAGCAAAAAAGCTTTGATAAACAACTACCTGAGCAGCACCAAACAGCGGACAAACAAAGTTAGCAATTAGCTAGTGGATATTTATCAGCTAAAGACCAAGATATTTCTCTCAGGAGTTGGGACTAAAACAGAGCTAAAAGGAGAGTGAATATTTTACTTACATTAGCCAGTAGGACAGAAACATGAATTCATATGAATGCTAATGTTTCTCCATGTCTTCTGGATGTGTAAATAGGCAACTGTCAAATCAACTTTTAAGGTAATAATATGTCAAGCTTGCCTTTATAGCTTGTTGTTGTGATATTATAAAGAGTACGGTCTAGACCTGCTCTATGAAAAGTGCAATGAGATAACTTCTGTTATGAATTGGCGCTATATATATATAAAAGTGAATTGAATCAAATTGTTGTTGGTCTGCTCCCGAGTGGCTGGAGAAAAAAATAACTTAATGCAGGTTTAATTATTTAAGTTTATTTATTTATTTGCCATTCATATTTGGCACACCCCCGTCAACAAACCCCTTACACACTTTACCCTCCTCTTTCTGTTTAAAATTGTTCAGACATATTGACTGACTTGTAAACAATCCCTCCCAAGCAATTGTCCAAACAGGCCCCGAATTCTACTTTTATGCCTGTCCACCCCATTCTCAGTCCCAGGTCAACCAATAACGACGTTTTGTCACGCCTCACAGTCTTGTAAACACACGCACAAGGTACCCTTCAGCGTCTGTATGGGACGCACAGGGTTGCCAGAAAGCCTAAAGGAAGCTGGGTGATGTAGTATAATATCTCCTACAGACGCTAAAGGGTACTATGTGCATCTGTATACAACGCCGAGGGGCGTGACAAAACATTAATATTTGACAACCTGGGAATGGGAACGGGCTGGCCTGTCTCTCTCTGTCCATCTTCTGCCCATAATTATTGGTGTGTACCCTTTTTATGTTGCGAGAAATATAGGCCTACAACAAAATATAATAAAAGGGCAAAGAATTAAATGTTGGTATGAAAAGAAGTTTAAAAAAATTATTGAATCAATTAAAAACACAATAATATTTCCCCCCAGTAAAAGATGAAAATAATAATAGTGAGAAGAGAATTTTCAAAATATCGACAGCAAATGTAAGTTTCATTATGCCCAAACAATGACCTTTCAGCCTTTCAGCTGTTCAGGGAAGCAGGGTTGAATTTTTCTTTGCTTTTATACCACATTGATTTAAGAGTTAGACAGCCAGTGCAAGGGCAACCGCCTCCTCAGCCTTTCTGAACCATTCAGCTGCTTTAATGACATCTTCACACACTAAATCATGTAGACACGCACACACAAACACATACACAAAGCCAGACCTGTAAATTCATATGTGCTTCAGACTTCAGTTATTCCGTAATCCAGCTCAGAAACTATTATGTGGATGAACAGCATATATTGCAACTCGTTCTCATCCAAGGGCGTCATATAGCAACGTTTTGTCACGCCCTCTGTGTCGTATACAGACACACATGGTACCCTACATCTGTACGAGACGCCTTCAGAGACTCCTTCGTTAGGTAGTGGGAAGTCACATGACGTAAATCACATGTTGGTTAGGTTTAGAGAAACAAACTACTTGGAAAGGTAGAATGATGTAAGTCACATGATGTAAGTGCCGTAACAGAAGTGCCTTGTAACTTAAACCTCTAAGGTCCTGCATTTGTTTGTGCTACCCGTTCATGTGTGTGCATAATGACAGTTGGCCCAGTACAGAAGTTAGCAGTTAGTCCCTTAGCATCTAATCAAAGACCAACTTCTGTGATACAGAACCAGAACTCATTAGGGAACTTCTGGGAGATCACATACACCAAATTAGCGATCTCTCGAGTTTCAAATTAGTGATTTACTAAATTAGATTGCACCAATAAAAATCTTAAATGTCTTAGCTAGAAAAGACTTAAGTTGTGTGCAAATCGGTCGCCAGGAAACATTTGAAGTCACTGTTGCATCATGAGCAGTACCATAACTGTCAAAAATAACGGTTTTAGGGAACCAGACATATCAAACTTCACTGCCAATCCTTTGTAATGTGTTTTGGAGTTAGTAGTATGCATTTTAGAAAGATTGGGAAATATCAGATTTTGCTAACCTAAATTACGCTATTTAGTCATTTAGTCTGATTTAAAACCATAACCAGTTTGCATCATTATTAAACAGCATTTTGATTAAGTGTCAGGTCAGACATGTTGAGCACACAGTGGCCTGCGAAAGTATTCCTACCCCTTGAACTATTCCACATTTTGACACGTTACAACTACAAAAATAAATTAATTTGATTGGGATTTCATGTGGGGGTGCACGGTAGCAGAGGAGTCAGAGCAGGTTAGTTTTCTAGATATTTCACCGGGCTGTAACTGGGTCTCTCTTTTATTTTAGCGATGCGTAAACACTTAAGAATAATAGGCTAAGTTTGAACCAACTTGAACATTATGGCTCCTGGTCTCTGAAATGTAAAAAATATTGTGAGCCGGATCTGAAGCTTAAAGTGCTAAGTATGCACAACACTCCTCTGAAGCACACCTTGAAAAGATCAATCTGTAGAGGGAAGTGATGGAATGAGGAGAGGAAAGTTTTCAAAGTGAAATTGCAGAAGTGGAGGAGGAAGTAGATAGATCGCCGGAGGGAGGAGGAGGTGAGACAAGATGACACGAATGAAGGGAAGTGTGGAGAGGGATGACATGGCGCCATGTTGAGAAATGAAGTAGAGGCGAAGGGGACTGAAATGAGAAAGATGAGCACGGTAAAGGTTAGTTTGGGACACGGTGAGATGAGTCAGTGAATAGCTGATGGGTGTGAGTTTGCAGACATTCATCTAGGTGGAGGGTCTGAGGGTCATTTGCAGATAATGAAATGACGACAAAGTACTGGAATGAGGAGGCTGAAATGATTGAGACCTAAACCTGATGACTTCAGCATAATACACAAGAGAACTATTCAACAACTAAACTCAACTCAACTCAGCTATATTTATATAGCACTTTATACACAACCCAGTTGATCCAAAGTGCTTTACAGCACGCAGTGAAAGAAGCACAGGTGAAGGTAAAGTCAGATTGAGAGGGAAAGACCTGGGCTAGTTAGGTTAGACGCAACGAAAGGCTAGTGAATAAAAGTATGTTTTAAGGTGACTCTTGAAAGTCTCAATACTGGGGGAGAATTGGATGGTGGGAGGAAGAGAATTCCACAGTTTTTGGGCAGCGATGGCGATGGCTCTGTCCCCATAACACTTAGTCCTGGACTGCGGGACAGACAGAGGTTTTTGGTCTGATGATCTCACAGTTCTCTCACAGTGTGGTACACTCACTCAAACACTTTAGGATTTTAAAATCATCTTAACTAACAGGCAGCCAGTGTAGGGAGGCAAGAATTGGAGTAATATGCTCCCTCTTTTTTGCTGCTGCATTTTGAACTAGTTGGAGACAGGATAAACAAGACTGGGTGATACCAAAATACAATGAGTTGCAGTTATCAAGGCGAGAGGATATGTGGGCATAGATGGCTTTCTCCAGGTCAGAAAAACAAGGAAAAGATCTAAATTTAGAGATGATGTGAAGCTGCTTGAAGCTTAATTTTACTACCTGATTGATTTGTTTGTCAAACTTCAATCCTGACTCCAAGGTATTTTGCATGTGATTTAATAGAGGGGGGCAATGGGCCAAGATGAGTAGTGATATAATAGAGACATTGAAAGATCTGTTGGATAAATATGAAGAAAACCATTTCAAGGCAGAACCACCAGTAGAACATTAGATTCACATGCCTTTGTTGTAATTTATCTTTATTATCAATTATATATTATTTAATTCTTAATGTAATAGTTATTTTTACATCTTTAATTTTGCCATAAGGTAATAAATTCTTCTAGAAATAATTAGCATGTGCTTACATGATTTTTTATAAACATCTGTTAACAAAAAACCTTTTTTTCCATTTTTTTCTTATATATGGAGGTGCCAATCCGTAAAGTGTCTTTCATTTTGTCATCAAAGCATCCTAGTTCTGCAAGATATAATGAAAACTGTGGTTTGTTTGCACAAGTAAAGTCTTTTTCAGATATCAAATATTTCATTTCATGTAACACTTCCCCTCAAGGTTGCTCTATTGTGATGACAGCAGAGGAGAAACAGAAGGCACCACTAACACTGTTGAGGAGGGACATATTTATATAACCTGTTATCAGTGCTGTATCTTTACCAGAGGCACACTGTACAGAGGGAGTGAGAGGACAAACAACAAAGAAAGAGCTGGAGAGAGTGAGAGAGTAGGAGAAGGAGAAAGCATATGTGTGGTGACAAAACTTCAAAGGAGGCCAATGAATTATTAATGGAGACAACATATTTACATAATTCCATAGTAGAAAGCTTGTGCTGCCTTAGATGCAGCTAAACAACTAGCTTCAAATGTTTATTGCTCACGCACACACACAGAGGGGAGGGAGATGTTATGTGGGGTGTATACTATAAGACAGCAACAGAAGACACAGTAGAATTGAACAGTGTGTCTTGTCTAATGGTAGAAATGGCTAGAACAGATACAGTAATGTGCAAAACCAAAAGACAGTATAATTTTACTTTTTAACCATGGCAACTGGGATTTGTTGAACTTGGACATACTATGGGTGTCTCTGTCTGATTTCCATCCATCCATTCATTGTCTTTACCTACTTATGCTGTTCATTTTGTGGGGAGGCTAAAGCTTATTTCATCATGAATTGTGAGGGTATACCCTGGACATTTTACTAGTCTATCAAAGGGCTGGCTATATAAACAGATAACCATCAAAGTCACCAAATCACTTGACCTGCACCTCCATGTTTTCGGATTGTGGGAAGAAACCAAGGCACTGGAAGAAATCCACACAGACACGAGAATAAGATGCAATCTCAAACCTAGGACCTTCTTTCTGAGAGGCAAGAATGCAGACCACTGAGCCACTGTGCGACTTGTGTCTATGATAATGTCTGTTGAATTATTGATTTCTTTTGACTTTGTTTGAATGAGGTTGGATCCCACCTGTAATGTACTGTAATTTAAACATTTTTAAGAGCTGGAATTCTGCAAAATGTAAGAACACTGCAGCAGAAAGATTATAACCTCAATATCATGTTTTCACAGACATAATATCATATTGTGTTTTGTGACACTATTACTGACACTAATCCATGATAGTAATATCATATAAACATATATATAAACCTATATAAATATCCTTTTCTGCCTCCAAATTTTACATTCTTATAGTATGCTAATACTTTTTTATACTGTATATCCGTCATGGTTTTGGGTTTATATATGTTTTTTCCTGTTTTTATCTTTTGTCAAGCATCCTGGCCACTGTATCCTGTGTTTGTGTGTCATTGCACTGTGTTTGTTCACCTGGATCTCACCTGCTCTTCTGGCTACTGGACTTCTGCATGTTTTTTAGACTTGGGATTGCTTGCCTGCTCCTTACAAATTTGTTGCCTGTGTTCATGGACTATTATTCCCAGATTTTGCTCTCTGCCTGCTAGATGTCTCATGTAAGCCTTCTTGTTCTATTAAATCATTCAACAGTACCTGCTCTGCCTCGGTGTCTGCATTTTGGGTCCAAAACCTGGTGTTTCTCCTGCTACCTGCTTGGCAAACTGCAACAATTTGACATGAAGCTCAAGTTCAATAAGGAAGTTATTTTCTCTCACATTTTGCCTTTATTCCTATGGTTGAATTTCTGCTATTTCTTTCTGCTCTAATCGCTTCTGTCACTTCTGCTTTCCCGCAATGTCAGAGTCCCTGATATTCCTAATTCTGACATCACCATACCCCAATGATCTTTGTGCACATATTCCTCAAGTCAGTTGGTCCTTGGATGCTGTTCTATATATCAGTGAAATTCTGTCATTCTGTCTTTCAGACTTACTACCACCTCCACATGAGCTCCAAGTTGTTTAGGGAGATTAATATGAGAGTTCCCTCCAGGCTTTACTCATACATCATAGAGGGTGACACGGGAGTGGATTTTTACACCTGTCCAATCCCGTCCGCTGCCTGAGACAGAAGTATTGCAGGTCTGAATGGCTATGGAGAGCCGCTGGGTTAGAAGTGCATTGCTGGGAGCACGGTTAGCTTCGGCCCCATGTGTGAGGCTAAAGTCCTCACCGCAGTGGACCTGTGTTTGACTCCGACCTGCGGCCCTTTGCAGCATGTCATCCCCCCCTCTCTCTCTGTCTCCCATTTCCAGTCTCTTCATATGTCTCCGTCCATTAAAGACATAAAAGCCCAAAAAATATATACTTTAAGGAAGTGCTTTGCTTATATTTCAAAGATCTCTGATAGTCTTTTAACTCATTAGTAAAAGAAGCCCTTAATGCATACTTTGCTAATTTAATCTCTTCTTGAAAAGAAAATCCTAGGATTTTACTCGACACCATTAATAAAATTGTTTCTCCGCCATGCTTTTCCTATGATTGTAACATGTTCCTTACCTTCTTTGTTGATAAGGTTATGGCTATTAGGTCCAGTATTCATCTTGGGACTTGCCCGCTCAACTCTAGCCCCTCTCTATCTTCTGCTGTTCTGGACTATTTCCAACCTATCAGCCTACAAGATTTGAAGGACGTGTCTATAAAATGAAGCTGTGACTCGTCTGTTAAAAGTGCTATACAAATAAAGTTTACTTACTTGCTTACTCTTTAAAACCATCTGTGTGTCTGTCTGGAGAATGGAGGCGATGAGTCATTGAGGAAATGACCTTCACAACAGACAATTAAACAGGTTTTGTTGAGACTTTTATGTTTGGCACACACACACAGCATTCAGCACATCCTGCATACATACCTCTGTACATACACACAAATACAAAAAATGTTAATCATCGACTCTAAAGTAACGACAACATTAAACATCTGCCTCACTCCTGATGCGTGCAACACAGCATGCATAAACACACATAAACACACACACACTAATTGCCTCATTTTAATGGGGGCTGAAGGCTGCCTATTATTCAGGTTGTGAGAGCACAGAGAAACAGATTAGTTAGGGGTTGAAGCCATTAGAGTAAAAAGGGCTGGCGTTGGTTAATGGGAGCAAACAGTAGCCTTTGGGAAGTTACAGTAGCTGAACATGTGACAAACAGAATGTCACGGCACAAAACCTTGGTTTTAGACTGTTTCTTTAGCTTTTTTTGTTTTTTATTTTGCAACATTTAATTAGTCATTGTGATTACCCTTGAATGGAACTGCTTCATTTGAATATGCTGTTAGTCTGGGGTAGGTTGCCATGTATTGTGGAAGGCTGAAAGTCTGCAGGCTTTTATTCCAAACTGCAGGCAGTCTCACTGATTAACAGCACTGCAGGGAGAACCTAATCATCTGCTTTTGTGTTTGGTTGAAAAGAAAATCTAAGGATTCTGGGTGGCCCACGCCACATGGTTGGCTATACCATCTACATTATGTTCCACATTTTTCTATCAACCCTCCATTCATGTGCAAAATATGGAGCATAAATGTGCCGAGTGGATTTCAAGGCCATCTGAAATTTACATTTTGGCATTTCTTGGTTACACATGAAAATTCCGACCTGACAGTTGCACTAAAGGAAAGGTCAGGAGTGTCACTAAAATCATTATAGGAATCATCGATGGGGGTTATGAATGTCTGAGATAATTGCTCTGAGCACATGACTAGCACCATCAATAACTTTTTAAATTTGACTGCAATAGAGAGCTGAAGTCCTGACGTCACCTCTAGGCTAGTTTCTGTTCCACCGGCTTGTGTAACTCAATGCGACCTCTTATTGAGCATTTCTTTCATCAATCTTTCTGAAAAAAATCAAGCATGTTCCTTAGGTTTACTTTCCTTGTTCTAAGACCCATCGGCATCTACTACAACACTTGCTAGAAATCGAAACCCTCTCATGTCTCTTTTTATATTATGTAAACAGGAAGTATAATGTTGCCGTGGAGTCAGTGAGTTAGCTGTGGGCTACAATTTGAGCCCGTTTTTTTTGTGGTGTTTTTTTCTCCTGTATTTGTTTACATTTTGGCTAATTGGCACCATTAAAATTAGCTATTAGCAGTTCATGTTTGCAATGTTCCCCTGGATGTGCACTATCACTGTATTACCTTGATACAGAAGAAGACCTAAAAATGTGATGATTCTCAGGCAAGTTCTAGAGTCAGAAGATGCGAGTGAGTGTAAGCCAGACTGAATCAAAACATTTATGTATCATATCTGTGTGTTCAGATTTGACTTGCGGCAGTCGGGCACTAAAGGTTTTAAAGTACCTTAACTGCCTCCATGAGCTGTGTGTCACAGCCACTGCTGCAGCTCAAACTCCAGACCGTGTTGGTGAGCCAGCCAAACTACATTAACTAAACTATTGTTTTTAGAACACCGGCATGCATCTGACCCTTTCATCTTATCCAGTGTCATTGCCACTCAGCACTGCCCTTTTAACTCTCTTGTGTCCCCTTGGAAGGTGCGCCTCACAGTTTCATTAAAGGCAGCTAAAATGAGAAATATTGAATAAACACCAATATAAGTTAATTTAATAAAAGACCATCCTTTTCTAGACAGGTAAGGTGATGTTAACAGTTCATGTCATAATGTTGTAGCTACTAGTTCTTCACAATATTTACAGTTGAAAATTATCTGTTTTCAGCTTGAATTTCAAACAGAATTGATGAGGAATCTTGTGCATCACTGATAACAAAACCGACCAACAGCAGCTGTCTCCCTCTGTGGTTAAAAAAATCCCAACAAAACATATTTGTGGCGGTTGTATTGCACCCTCCACCTCTCCAACTGATCAAGACACAACCTGGGGCATTTCAACCAATTCAGGATCAAGTAAAGCAGGGGTGCCCAATACGTCGATCGCAAAGATAGTGTGAGTAGATCGCATGGAATTAACAAAATAGACGTCAGCGCCTCATCCGTCCTCATTATGAAATGTGTCACTTGATTGACGTACAGGCCAGCCAGTCTGACATCTGACCTTTCCTGACACATGGGTCACTGCGCATGCGCATGCATACAACGGCGCCAAGTGCCGCAAACCTCGAGCATGCTAGCGAGATAGCCTCCAATTTATTTCTTTTAAACTTAAGAAAGGGTATAAATATGAGTGGGGGAGCTGGACAAAGTAATTAGTCAAAAACTCCATACGGAGTGGGAGGTGGACTTTTTTTTCACTATGTCATTTTCAAGTGCGTTTGCCTCTGTCCCCGAAGAAGGGAAATGTTGAGCGCCATTTTCGGACCGTTCACAAAAACTACGATACTGACTTCTCTTCTGAAAGCAAACTGAGCAGAAGACGGGTGAAGGAACTAAAATCTCAGTTGTCCGGACAGCAGTCATTTGTTTCACAGCTAACGTTAACTTCAAAAGCGAAGGCAGCCACCGAAGCTTCGTTCCGGGTGAGAAAACATTCAACGTTACGAGTTGTATTGTGCGATATAGTTCATGGTTCGTGTAGTTATGCAAGCTACACCAACATATATTGTGCATATAAAGAATTCTCAATATATTCATACATAAATAACGTTATATGTTTTGTATTTTTATAATAGATAGATCATTTTGACTTTGAACGTTATATGTTTATTTATTTAAGAGGAAAAGGGGACAATACATATTAATAAACATTAAATAATGTAAATATGCCAGATTATAGCCTTAGGCTAATTTCCATCAGCAGACGCTCTGGCAGGTAGATGTTACACACAAAAAAAGAAAAAACGACTATATACAATACAATAAGGACAAGTACAAACACAACAAAGTCAAAATTAGTACAGCCAGTAGAACCACAACAAGTTAATAAGAAGAAGGGATACAACATGATTTACAGTTACATCTTCATTGCACTACATATGTAGCTCACAAGCCAAAAAAGTGTGGGCACCCCTGAAGTAGAGGGTCCATATGGGTTGCCATAGCAACGGAATGAAGGCCTCAGATGCCTATCCTAGAGAAAGGCGGCAAACAAGATAGACAAGATCCTGCTGGGTTTACGAGACAGAGACCATACAGCTACAACCACCTGGGGACTGGAGAGCGTGTGTATGAGATTTAAGCACACGCACACAAACGAAAGGTTAAAAACAGGTTCACTGATCTCTTGCCTTGACATCACCTTTGCTGTCATGGCAACAGAGCGCTGTAGTGGTTCCAAGGTAGGAGGGCGGTGGAGAGCATGAGAGACAGAGAGAGCACAGAGAGAGGATAACAAATGGAAGAAGAGAAGGAGGAGAATGTCGGGCAGGAGGCCAGAGAATGATGGAGCAGGGAAGGAGAGTGAGGGGGCGGATAACTCATCCAGCCTGAGCGGTCTCGCTCTGTCGGTCTGGCGAAGAGGCAGGAGAAATGGAAAGGAGGCAGCATGAGATGATGGGCATGAAAGAAAAGGTTCGCGTGACTGCACTGATAAGTGTTTGCTTTCACTGACAATTCCCAGCTCTAAAGGTTGTTTTTACAGAACAATATACTGTAGACCCAGAGTATTTGTGTTGAGGTTTAAAAGAAATTAGAAATATACACTATATATACAATGAAAAAATTAACAAGAATGACGGGAGGCCAGTTTAAAGGAAAAATGAGTGGGAGCAAGCTGGAGTGGAGGGATTAAACAACACAATAGTCAGTTATGACAGTGAACAGTCTCTTGGGTTCAACTCATTTCTCTATTGGTGTCTGCCTGCAGGGACCACAGCTCATGAGACACTCAGAGAGAGAGACAGACAGAGAGAAAGCAAGAGGGGAGTGAAGTCACCATCATCACATCTTTAATGGCAAAAATCAGATGGAAAACTTTACAATGCAAACACACTTGACTATTAAAGATGGTACATGCAGCAGTTACAACATGGGACAGTTTAACCTATGGGGCTTTATGCAGTTTTGTAGTTCCATGCTGGTCTTAATGCATGTGTCAGCAGTCTTGGGGAATGTTAAGCATGAACATTATTACATTTAACAGTAATAAATTATGGCACAAACTATTGGTATTTATCATGTGGCTAATATGTGGAATGTAATGTCAAGTTTTGCTCACCAGTTGTCTTAATCTGGAGCAACTGTACATTGTATTAAAGCAATTTAAGTCAGTTAGACCTCATCTGCAAGACCTTGGGAACCAAGCATAGGAGAACCATGTGGCAAATAAAAAAAATAGATGCCTTTTTTTGTGCTCATCTAAATATGTTCCAGTATGTTGGTAATGATCAGATAGACGAGCAAAATGGTGATGTTATATTTAGTCTACCTTTTTAATTACCTTTCTGTGTGTTTCTTATTATCATGGCGCAGTATGTTTCTCTACATTACCAACACTTTGGAAGTGAAGAATAGTGTGTATATTGCAGACTACCTGCCAATGAAAGTGTTTTTTCTGTAATTGATCGTAGATTTCCTGATTGAGAACAATCCAGTGAGTCAACTTAACAGGTTCTGCCAGCGTTCTTTCCTCAGCCTACATCTAATTTAACTAAGGGCCGCACATTTTCTAAATGAATGGAATTATTCAAAAGAAACATGTACATTGCATGTCTCATTTGTCATATTCATTGTTTGTTAGCATCCTTCAATGCAAATAGTTTTAATACTGCTGTCCATAGCTCAAGGTTTTCTTGCGGGCCCTAGAATCGCAGTTACCTCAGGCTATGTTATTGGCTTGTTGGACTAAAGCAAGATGCTGTAGTTCTCTTCATGCTTAGATTTCATGTAGCTTTCCACGGACTTTGGTTTGGTTGTACTCGGAGCATTTTTCTGGTGCCTCTTCAGAACTGTTGCCACAGTATCATTTAATTTAACAGTGGACACACTGTAGAAAATCCATACCATGATTGTGTATCTAAATGTATTTCTAATGTGTTTGGAGAAATATGTTAATGTGCTCAGTAGGAGCCGTTGAATTCTTCCGAATCAGTTGCCGTAGACGTTTATTCTAGGGCTGAATTTGCTTCTCGGATTGAATCACCAGTCTGACAGACCCTCATCATCTTTATCCACTTGTATTTCCACAGCTGCTTGCAGAGACAGAGGGAAGGTGTGGCTAATGGTCTGCGGAGAGGAAGGCAGAGGAAGATCAAAAGAGCAACAAAATCAGAGGATTGCGTGAGTGTGTGAGATTGGTGCGAATTTAATTTGTTGTTAACAGACGTTTTACAGCCCAAGGCGACAGATGAAGGGAGTGGAAAACCTCCTTTTGATCGCTCCCATACCACCACCACCCCTCCCCAGTTTTGCCCCCATCACCATCTCGCTCAGTGTCTCCCTCACTGTGTTTCTTCACTTTTATTTATCGCTCTCGTTCAAACACTCTATCCCTGAGCATTCTCTCCTCTTGCTCACCTCATCGTCTTTCAGATGCAGCTCTTGTTACCAGCCATCGCAGCCTGCTCTCTCTGTCTGCCTCACCACATTCCCTGTGGTCAGTAGGGACCTGCCACGGAGAGCAATCAGTCACCCACACGCACGCACGCACACACACACACACACACACACACACACACACGCAGCCTGTATCTCTGACCCTGCTCTCTTTCCCAACAACATCGTCTCATGCCATGTTGTAAAACCACAGAGTTCGTATATCCTCAATCAAACCTTGTCAGTCTTTTCATCACGTTTTTCCATCTGACTCTCTGTTTGACTCACACACTCATGCACTCGTACGGACTGTAATATGCAATAAGACACAATATTCCTTTATTTCCTCCGAAGGAAAATAAATGAATAGATAAATAATTGAGGGAAGTATTGGCACCACTGACGGTAGATGCTACAACATGATTCACTTACCAAGACGCCGCACTGAATGACAATTGACAACGTGGACGTACACACACACACACACACGCACACACACGCACATGCACGATCTCTGTTGTCAAAAATGACCTTAAGGAGGGTACAGAGTACGTAACTCCTTAAGGCAATCATGTAGCGTCTCTCTCTCTCACACACACACACACACACACACACACACACACACTGCTCCGCACATATTACATTCTGTCCATGTTTAAGACTAAGCTCAGTATAATCACCAGTTTAACCTTTTGCTGACTCCATATCACTCATTGTGAGAGTGTGTGTGTGTGTGTGTGTGTGTGTTAGGGCTGGGCGATATGGCCTAAAAAAAAATCCCCGATTTTTTTCACAAAAAATCCGATTTGCGATTTAAATCGATTTTTTCCCCCCTGCTTAAAATCAATCTTCATACGACAAATAAATAGTTCAAAAAAAGTTTGCTTGGTGTGCTTGTGCTGCCGCGGTCTTGTTCATTTCGTAGGGCGCAACATCTCTCCCACTCGACAGCATGCCTCTGTTTGAGCTGCTGCAGTGAATTGGTGGTACTGCTACCTTTGCTTGCAGCAGCCTTCAAACACACTTTGCAGCCGGGCGATGTTTGTGCTGCGTCTGACGCAGCAAAACCAAACCAATTCCAAATTACAGATGACACTGTGCCTTTCTTGGGAACGAGTTCTTCTCTGCTCGCTGCCATGTTGTTTGTGTATCTATGGCAAACGCGCGGGGGCAGGGCAGAGTCCATTCGGAAATACGGGAGCCCAGAGGCGAGCGTCGGCGGACATTATGAGAGAACCGATTTTTATTCAAACAGATCGATGTAAACTACACATTCGAGTTAATCGATAAAATAGATTTATCGCCCAGCCCTTGTGTGTGTGTGTGTGTGTGTGTGTGTGTCTTCAGTTAGTCAAAGACGGACATTTTACTGGTGTAAAATGAGTACTGATCCACACTTCCATTTATGTTATACAGTTAGTTATTAACATGTGAATGCAGATAGACAATGTGATGTGGAGCTGACCTGGTACCCAGTGTAAATGCTTGGAGTGGCTGTTGCAGTACTTATGATTGCCACCACTAAAAATAGGCAAGTTAATGGAAGGCCTTAGTTGGTGACTCTTTGTAAAAATGTTATATAAATCCAATCAATCAGCCATTTTCATGAACTATATCACCGCACAATACTGTAGTATTTTAATTCATCACAACAACAAAAACAACTTCAAGACCTCAAACAAATAATTAATTTATGCCAGTTCTGTTAAAATGCTTTGCCTTGACTTAAAAATGGATTTTCAGTTATATAAATCAAAGCATTTCACTTAAAATATTGAAATGTGAATCATTATTTTAAATTTTCTAAAGTTGAGTCAAGCTTAATTAAATTTCTGTGTCAATATTACCGTAAAAAATAAACCACCCTGAATGATTGGAGCACATTTGTATAAGGAAGGCAATCTTTTTGGCCATACAGAATTGTTGCTTAAACTTTAATCCTTCAAAGATTTAACTTCCTGTGTTTCACAAGCAGTACAATGCACTGCCACAGCCCTAAAACTGATTGCAGGGAGGTCAGACATTGTGGAGATCTGATCAGATCAGATCAGATAACACTTTGGTTATAAAAGGCTCTTTGGAGTTTGCAGGTGCCGTGCTCGTGGATTAGCAGCAGAAGCAGGCTATTGCAGTTGGCCTCGTAGAGGCTGTTTGCAAGTTTGTGCCAAAACTTAATTTGCATAAAATACAAAGTGAACAAGATCGTGTACTTTCAAACTTTCAGCTTAAGTAGCTGAGGCACAACAAAGGCACTGTGAAGCTAAATAGCTCCTCTTATTTAGATTTTACAGTCACGGCTGTTGATGCTACAAATGTATTTTTCTTTTGCGGCCCCTGTAACTCTCACTCTGACACCACCAATCCATCCTCCTCCACTTCTTGTTCTCCAGATTTAACCGAGGCAACATGGATTTGAAGGGGTAAGAACCCCAGAGACAGGCAGCTGATGTGGGCTTAGTGGAGGGTCAGTCCAGAGGCGTTGAAAAGATAGAAATCTTCATTTTCCCACTATATTAAAATGCAAAGGCAAAAATTCTCAACCTCATTTTTCTGATGCGGTTTTATGGCTTTAAATATGACACTTTATAAGCCACTTTAAACTTTAAAATGTATTGGATCCAATATGCTATGTTAATAAAATTGAAATGAACTGAATTGAACATTTTAAATTTACTGGCATAGGAAGAGATCCACAAACACAGACAGCAAGCAGACAAACACACATGCACAGGCTGATCGTTAGGGCTTAGCCTCTGTAATGCTCTCTTGTTTTCACCTGCTGCTGCTGGTTAATTGCTCAGTGCCTGATGGGAAGAAGGAAGGTTATCGACCGCTTTGACACAACAGTGTCACTCATCTCAATCACATCACTCTCTAAGGAAGCTAAAGGTTGGGCAAAACATCTCTTCATGGTGTTCTGAAGAAATTGTCAGGGATAGATATCTACAGTAAGGCTGTGCTATGATGTGGTCATGCCTTTATAAATCTGCTAACCTTACAAACCATATTTATAGATCAGCATGAACAGTATAGGGTGTGAAACCAGGTCATAAGAAAATTAAATGAATTTTGAGAGAATGTTGGTTCTGTAATTGGGATTTTGCAGCAGAATTGTATGTATTGTGCGTATTTGTCAGTGTGCAGCACTTTGGCAAACTTTGTTGTTTTAAAGCGCTATTTAAATAGATTAGATTGAGATTGAATGTGGCTATGTGGGTAGACTGTAGCATAAACTGGGGTTAATCAAATGTGTAATCTGAGAAAAGGGCAAATTAGTTACAAGGAAATGGCAGAGTATTTGCTTTCTCAACTTAACATTGTGTTTTTAGGGATAAGAGGGCAATAGGATTTTGATTTAAATTAAATAACATTTTTGTATTGTTGTGACATTTATTGTTAAATAAATAATAAATTCTCTAGAAGATGAGGAATTGTGCAACATGACATTTTGAAGGTTTGGGTTCCAAAAGTAAATGTTACTTAAAAGTTCCAAACAGGACAAGGTCAGGTTAATTGTGTATGACAGCATCACCTAAACTCCTACTTTGAGTGTAAATCTTGCAAATGTTCATCATCACATCTTCCTCTAGCAATACATTTCAGGAATGAAACTGCCTTCAAATTCCTACTCTTGTTTACTTCCCAAGTGGGGTTTGAAGTACAGGACAGAAATATTTTTTTGAGGCAAGCACATTGTACTCATTTCACCTCCTAGGACTCAAATTGCTCATGAAATTAATAAACAAGTTAAATACAGGAAAATATAAAGTAAAAGCCAAAACGAGAGATGTTAGGGTTCTCCCCAGCCAGGCTTCAGAATATTTATTTATTTCCATTCAGCTTTATTTTTCAGCAGCAGCAGCTCAGAGGAAGGAAGATAAAATGCTGATCTAACACGCAGCCTTTTGGGGGAAATCATCCCAAACTCCCTGTCAAGCTTTCACTGAAACTGCTGTTTTCACAGCCTTAGATCAAACAGCTGACATAATCTCAATAAAAAACTATTTAAAGATCAAGGACTTCATATCAAAACTTTGGGCCTTGAAAGGCCACCGAAAATGGCTAGATGTTATTTATGAAGCATAAACAGTTTAGACTGAGCAAAGTCTTAATTCCTTACAGCACAGATAGTGTAGTGCATGTTTTTTGAGTTATTTGAAAGACTTAGATTAAAGTACCAGTCTGTCCAGTCTGTTTATATTTCTTTTAATAGTGATAGAAATAGTAGGGATAACCAGCAGTACAAAGATGAAATTCATAACATTGCACAGGCTATGCACCTGACGCTGCTATCAAATATCAATCTTACCAGAAACACAACTTGAAGTGAAACAAAATAAGGGAAAATTCGCTGGTGAGCACAGAGTGCTGCACCAGGAAAAAAAATGAACCATGTGGTCAATTCTACAGAGCATCAAACATTTATGGGTTTCACAGGGGAGATCAGAGTACCTTTTATTGGTGTCATGTTCAAGGACATGTTAAAAGAGATGGAAACTGAATCCACTCTGGGATTTCCACATGAAGGAATGAAGCGAGAACCTTTAGGATACCTTGCTGACTCTTCTTTAAATGTCAAAGCAGGTAAATCCCATTAACTGGATCAGAACAAATTTGCAGTCATTTTACTTTCATTTAAATTATAGTATACATTTATGTTTTAACACTGCTTAAGGACTGACACCTCAAGGCTGCAAGGAACAAATGGCCCTCTGCAGTTGAGGTTGAGTGTTAGCTCAAGGGCACTTTAGTGGAAATTATTTAGGAAACTATTTGGGAAGAGTCTGATTAAATTTGGCTGTTTAGATTTTAATCTTAGGAAGTGAATTGGAGCATTAAGTCTATTTCAGCACTAGATAAAGTCAAACAGAGTAACCTGCCACGTTTCTGATCATTTCCTTTTCAAACCTCTAAGGGCAGTCCTCCACTATATAAACACGCCGACCTTCCGATTGGTAGACGACCCGCTCTGCCACCAAGCCACAGCCGCCCCTAATGTACATAATACATCTCCTGATCAGAAACTCATTTGGGTAACGGTGGCATTTTTTTCCCAAAATGTCCAACTATTCCTTCAAAGAAAAAAAAGTCTGGACACTCCGGCTTAAATCTTGTCAGTTGGTAGTGGACTCACTCAATGTTAAAGGCATTGCGGATGCTCAGCCGTTAGGGGTGTCAAAAACAGGTTAATGAAAATAATTGAAGATTCTGTGTTTTTACTTTAATTTTGATGCTTAAGCACTTCCTTGGTTACTCCCAGCTGTTATGTACAAGTTGTAAAAAGTAGTGCCAAAAGTCCCACATACGCTTAAAATTAAATGTATGTAAACACAGTGAAATACATTTTTTTATTGAAATAAATTTTTAATGATAACATCATGTTCCTACAAAATTCTGACTCATTGAGTCTAAATCATGAAATAGTAGATACATTTTTTTCCCCAGTATTTTTCGTCTTGGCAGAAATAGGCTTTCATACTATAATCAAAAGCTTGGAGTAGCTACACAAATTTTTCTATGAGGAAGAGCTCCTTATGTGGAAAACCAGTTTTATTGGCCTAAAATCCGAAGATTTATAGATTACAAACTAGAAAAATAGCAAACTAGATTAACAAGCAAGGAACTCTATTAAAAACATAAACCATAAATATAAATGATAGTGAGCTATCACATGGCACATGGCTATAGTTTGTTCCTTTATGGTCCAAACATGGAGAAATTAAATGGACTAACACAAAAAGATGTATATTTTTGTTTAAAGAGACCTGAGCTGTCGGAACAAGAAATCTTTTTTTTTTTTTTTTTTTTTTTTTTTTTTTTTTTTCTTTGTTTTTTTTTTTTTTCTTTTTTTTTTTTTTTATATACTGGGTTTTTTTTTTATTTTATCTTTCTCTTTATTTCTTTTTTTTT
>CM022475.1:6054067-6136787 GCA_011952105.1 Coreoperca whiteheadi | reverse complement strand
AAAAAAAAAAGATAAAAAAAAAAAGTGTTTTTTTTTTTTTTATAGAGAACAGAGAAGGCGGAAAAAAAAATTTTTTTTTTTTTTTTTTTTTTTTTTTTGAGGCTATGCCTCAGTTTGTGTGTGGGTCACGTGACTGCACCCCTACGTCTGATTGGTGGAACAGAGTTACGTGATAATTGTTGCTACATCTGATTGGTGAAACGGAGTCATGTGGTAGATGCACTGACAGAATCTCTCTGGCAAAAATAAAGCATAGAATATGTAGAATAACTGTAAAAAAAAAAAGGGAAAAAAAGTATCGAGTGGAGTGTAGCCCAATGTAGCAGAGTAAGACGAGCGTTTCTCCTTCACAAATCTACTCAAGTACAAGTAAAAAGTATCATGCAGTAAAACTATTCTTAGAACTACATTTTTTTTCAAAAAGTTACTCAAGTAAGTGTAACGGAGTAAATGTAGCACTCACTCTCTCATTCCCTGGCCCTTTTGAATATCTTGCAATTAACACACTTTTACGATTTATTTAGCGCCCTCAACTGCTTTTTCAATACTCAAACATCTCAGCGTCTTACTGAGTGGCGTAATAATGGCGCGACACAACGAATCGATGATGAAATTTGTTGCCAACTCTTTTAATCGATTCGTTGTTGCAGCCCTAATACATACCTGTATACTCCGAGAGAATGAAGGAGATATGTGAGAAGATGAAGGGTAACAGGTGGCAACAAGGCCTGAACTGAGAGAGTGATTTGCAGGAATGGTAAGAAGGCCATGAAGGAGAATGGAGCTCCACTCATTACCCAGAGGGCTCTCCACTGCAGCAGCATGAACGATCCCTCCATCAGTCATTCACCTCCTCCCTCCCCCTCTGTCCTTTTACTCTCCAATGCTTTCACTAATAGACTGTGAAGAAGAGCCTATATCATTGCCTATTGCAATGATACTTATGCTTGGAAAGTCCATTTTAATTAAGATGCTGGCATCTGTGTATGTGTACTATGAGAATGTTAGAAGGGCAAAATGTCTTCACAAGAAATGATGATTGGATGGGCTGCTACGTTATGAAAATCTAGAAAAACATCTGTATGTTCTCACTTTTCAAGGTATTCATTTTTGCAAACAGCTTGGTTTTAGTTTTAAGATATGTAATGTCAGGATTAGGGTCATAGAGCATAGGGAAGTGAGTGTGTGTGTTTGAGCGAGAGAAAGAAATTGCAGACATTTTGCCTTGAATTGGAAAAAAGTGATTTTACTCTCTTAAAATAGTCTATATGTCTTTGTGGTTGGGAAACAAACAAACTTAAATTAATTAAACCCTCTTGAAGAAGGAGCAGGTCATGGTCAGATCCCAGCAAGCCAAGACGAACAAATAAAATAAAAACCCTGAGCAAGACTCCGGCTCTACTGATCAGCTTGAGTATAGTTTTTGTCCCTGTGTGTGTGTGTGTATATTTGCTTAGTTCAGAGTCAGCATTTCTGACAAGAGGTTGAATTTTCAAGGTGGTAGAGGACGACTAATCTACAGTGCAGTCAGAGAGTATTAGGATATTGAGCCATTTGTTGTTGTGTTGGCTCTTTACTGCAGAACATTGGAATTTAAAATAAAAAAAATGCCTATCAGGTTAAAATGCTGACTATCTGTTTTAATTCAACAGTGTTTACATTTACATTAGATTAACATTGCAATTTAGCCCTTTTTACAGTATCCCCATTTAAGGAGACAAAAAGTAATTAAGATAACATAAACTTTTATAAATCAATCATGTGTAATATTTAGTTGCAAATGCTTTGCAGTCAGTGTTTTTCTGAAGTCTACGACACATACATTAGCATCCTTACTGAACATACACCAAACATTCCAGTTTTATTCCTACCTATATTCTGAAGGTTTTTATGGAGGCTTTTGTTCATATATCATTCATAGCCAGATTTCTATAACATTTTATTCCTAAAAACATGGCAAAAATGTATTTATTTTTTAATAGCTGTTGACAGTATTTTCTGATTTATGGAGTGATATAAACAGATATCCAAAATTCCCTCAGTAAAAACCTTTGACTCTAATATAGCAACAAACTGAAACAAGAATTTTGAACCTGGCTTTTTCCAATGTTCAGATTTCTGTTCTGGGAATGTATGCAAATTAGAGCATTTTGAATTAGGTAATGCTTAATTTGCATATTAAAACATACATTTAAGAAAACTTGTAATATAAAAAACATTGGTCTTAAAGTAACTAATCAACTGGGGAAGTTTCATGGTAATATCTTTTAGTTAATTGGTTTTACCCTATTCATCTGGGATGTCTCCCCTTAATATGTGAGTTACGTTTGTTTCCATTTTTGTTAGAAACTCAAATTTGTATTAGATACCTGCAGACTTCCAGTAATAAGCTGGTGTTCCAGAAAGGAAGTGTCTGTTGGCTCTAATGGTTGTTAGAGTGGAGTTAAAACTTTGATATTTCAGTGTTTTACAGTCAAGGCAGGATGATATTTAGCAGCTCACCTTGATCGTGTAGTGCTGTGCTGCTAAATTAAATTATGAAGTATCACGTTAACCTAAAGTGGCAAAATAAAATAGTCTGTGTGTGTTGGTTTGAGTGTCTGTCTCACACTGCTTCCACCATGCATTTCTGGAGGGGAGAGAGAGGCAGAAAAAGAACAATGAGAGAAATGTTCATTATCATGGAAACGGATGGAAATGGCTGCTCATTGTTCTCTCCTCTCTAATTGCTCTTCTAGATAACACAGTAAACCTATGTCCCTCCCTTTCATCAGTGTGTTCCACTCTCACACCCCGACTGTCTTCTGCAGCGTTTCGGTAATTCAGTGTTTACACAGTGAGGAAATGTTGGAATATTATAAGATGAGTAGTCCGTTAGTGTTGACTTCTGGGGAAAACTCTGAAGCTAAGTGCCATGATTAACAGCGTGAACATTTCATCTCGAAGTCCAGATGGGCTGTAATGTCAGCACCTCATTTGTGATGTTATCAGGGCCTCATGCTTCATTTGCTTTGGAGATTGGATTCTTTCAGCCAGCACAGTAATTAGATATTTTAGTGGCTTTGGGGAGTTTCTGTGACGTAATCCAAATGCTCACATTAGTTTTGATTATCTTGTTTTATATTTGAAATCTGCCTGAGGTTAAGAAAATGATACTTGCAAATAACATTGTGTCCCTTTGAAGTTCTGAACAGTTGCTGGTTCTTCTGTGTAGGTCTGTTCTCTGTGGAAATTGATGTGATAGATGGCTACATTTGGAACCAGGTAACATGCACTGCAGTCATCCAGTATATCACTGAGACATTAGACTGTAGAAATGTATTAGTTCTCTGTGGGGATGTAGCTCAGTGGTAGAGCGTGTGCTCCAGCATCTCCAGGATCTGTTCAATGAAAAGGTGCAACAGTATGATATAGAATATATACTATTCATCCTGTCAGATAATGTGTAATATAGGACATTTGACTAACCTTAACGGTACTTAAGGAGCCTCAAAAGGGTAAAACTGTATGTTAAAAAGGTCAAATGAGAGCTTGTTTTGTATCTCCATGGGCTCTCAATTTAATTAGAATTTTCAGTTACAATTTTTTATTTTTTTTTGGTATGACATGTCACGACATTTGTGTTGCCAAGGCATGGAAAAGAATATATTGTAAAGTCTCTCTTTCACGTTCATCGGCGTGCAAAACAAAAACGTGTGGCTGCATTTAATAGATGCTCCTCTTATGCCCCAACTTCATTCATTTTTTAATACAAACACTAAAGCCCTGCTGCTTGATGTGGAGAGATTGGAGTACACGTCGTGTGCATTTTCTTGCAATTTTGCAAGTCAAGTTACAAACAGTAGCACTGACTGTTCTGAAAGTTGATTTTTAATGTCAAGTCATATCACTGGGGTCAGTATTCAGTTACTACACAACACATTGGTAAGACGTCAGTGCAGACAAGCACGTACAGTACTGTGTACCGTCTGCTATCCAGTGACCTTTGGCCTGTGTTAAAATGAGTCTGGGATGGAACAGACACACACGAATAATATTGAACATGAACACTAAAACTGACTGTAGCTACAGTATAGTGGGTTGCTTTGATGGTGTATATGTGTGGCTGCGTGTCTGTGTTTCGCTTTAACAAGACGAAGACATTCCAGGTAAAAGTGTAATCTTTCAATGTTTACCTGCAACTCTTCCTCTTATTAAAGCCCACTCTGGCATGTGTGTCCATCTGTTATTCTTTTCCCTAGCTTCCCAGTCTGTGATTGATGGAATGAGCCAAGAGGCAGAGACAGAAAGAGGTTGGCGGATATATTTATTGAAGCAACTAAAAGACGGCTAGAGCGAGGGAGACAGAGGAAGCGAGAGAGAGATGAGCTGTCAGGCTTGAATGGCACAGCAATTTCCACCCGCAAAAACAAGGCTTTTGAATTCCTGCTGCACTGGCTCAGACAGAGTGAAAATATTCTCTCTGTGATGGTATCTGGCATGCTGTTATTGCCTTCACTTGCTGAACTTTGAGCGTACTAATGGATGATCCTGAAGGTATGAGTGTTCTCATGTTTCTCCATGACAGCATAGAGGTGGCTTTCCCAACAATCAGCCAACTTTCTGTGACCGTGTTCCCCTTTGTTGGCCAACAGGACTCTGTCAGCTTGCGGTTGTAAAGCTCAGTCTGTTTCTCTTGTTGTTTTGTGGATGAAATCCGAGCAATCCTAATAGCCTCCACCAAGTCACGGCTGAGACACTGCACATAGGCATCGTAAATCCACCACTTGATCAGAGTTGTTAGGCTTATTGAACACGTGCCAGAAAGTTGTTGCTGGTCTTTCAAGTTTCTGTTGGGTACTTGCCTTTTGCACAAGTTAATGTCTTCCTGTTGATGTTTTGTGGTCAGATTTTGTTTTTGTTTTCTTTCTCTTTCTTCTTTCATGCAGTTGATCACCTGTGAGCGATGGCACTGTGTATGTCCAGCTGGTTCATGATTGTACTGTCTTCATGATGTGGTACTTGAGTAGCTTAACATGTATTTGGGCATGTTTTCCTGTGGTTGTTGAACGGTTATGGAACCCTTTTACATTCTAATTCTTTAAGAATAGTCTTTCTGACTGGGATTCTGGGTATCTATTATCTCTACAGTATGGTGGACAAAGGTAATAGTTGTCATTGTATTATTTTCTTCTTGTTAAACGTTGGTACCTTTTGTTGTATGCTGTTGGTTGTTTTATCGGCTGTTTTGTTAGTTTTATGGAGTGTAATGGACACTGTTGCCATGGAGACCTGCTTGTGTAGGGTGGGGCGTCCTCTGCTGCGCCCCTGTAGACTTGAGTGGAGCACCCCAAAACTTAGGTCTGCATGTGCTGTCTCCATGGTGAGCTACTTTTACGTCAACTCTGTACATTATGTATTTTCAATTATTTCAATTATTTATAAAAGTGCTTTTTATGTATTTATGTTAACCGCAGCTTTCAGTTGCATGAGACGATGCGGTATGTCGATTTTGTTTCCTTTTTAATCTTTTTTTTCTGTTAAAATGCGAAAACATGTCTTGTGTCCTTGCTAGCTTAATTTCAGTTTAAGTTCAATGCATTTTTCTTTGTTTTGCTATCTCCCTGAAGATTGAGACGGTGAGACTGGCTGTGATGTGAACTGACATTTATCCTGTGTTACCAGGTACATTTAGCTCTTTATATCTGTGGCAGGTGCCTCTTGGAAGTTATAGAAGAATCTGGTGTCAACAATATTTTCTCATCCATTTGCTCAAAGAAGGCAAAGCAGCAGATAGCTGATTTATATATTACACCTTTTGGAAAAACTTGAGATAACTCAGCATCTACTAATGGCTTTACAAATGAAGGAAAGACAAACATTCATGCGCACACTGCAATAAAAAGTAGATGAGTAGCTTAAATGGACAAAGAAAAGATAAAGAGATGTCATAGTAGGGCTGGAAGAGAACGGAGGAAAGCGAGAACAGAGGAGCGAGGTGATCGTGAAATGTGAAAATAGAGCAGGACGAAGGGATGGGCCAATTTTCCTCTCCTTGACCAGTCCTGATGATGTTGGACTTTGTTCTTCTCTGGCCCACCGGTCGAAAGCTGAGTGAATATGTTACCCAGTCCAACAGTTTATAAGTCATCCCCTTAAACCTCACCGCAGAAGAAAGACGGAGAGAAGGGGAGAAGGGGTGAACGAAGCAACAGGAGAACAAACAGAGGAGCGAAAAGAACAAAAAGAAGCAACAAAGTAAAGCGGAACTCCGGGGTTTTCCAACATTACTTCAACATATTAATCACATTTATAGTAGTGTGGTCCAGCAGCTGCAGGGATGTGGATGGATACCAAAACGGAGGTGGAAGAGGCCAGCAGGAGTCGTGCCAGCCTCAGTCGGCGTGTGTTTAACATTCTGCTGTTGTGTACTGGGGACATGGAGCACTTGGATAAGTGCATGCAGGGTAAGAGAACTCAATAAACTGCTACATCCTAAAATGTTTTCTTACTTCTAATCTTAATTGCAAGTACAAAATGTAATATATTGTAAGTCCTTTATAAAATGTGCTTGGAAAACACACAATTCATCCTTAGTCTGAGTCCTCTCATAATGTGATTAATTACAAAACTTTTCAAAAAGAGGAAGTTCCCTAACACTTGGAATGTGTTAAACTGCCCTAATAAATAAATGAGTCTGAAATGCTTACACTGCCATTAAAGTATGCAGATGTAATCATCACACAGCTCCCACGGTGAATACTGCTGCACTCTTCCTCCACCATAAAACATAACATCATTAAACTCCCATCTTGATTCTTTTATAAAAGTCTGTATTGGCATCAAGAAATCCAACTGAGAATCCAGCTTTGTGCTGCAGTTAGCGTATTTAGTTCCATTTTGAGAAAAATTAGCTGGAAATATAAATTTTCCCCAAAGGTTTTGGAAAGAAAGAAAGAAGGAAAGAAAATGTGCAAAATGAATTTTCTTTCTGTGTCCTCAGACAAGTTGTTTGTGCTGCAGCTGGCGGTGTGGGGCCTGAGAGGGGTGACCAGGGTGATTCTAGCGAACAACCCGCTGAGTGGTGCTCTGATCCTGGCTGCACTGTACTGGGCCTCCCCCTGGCAGGGCCTGCTGGGAACTTTGGGTGTACTGGCCTCTACGCTAACAGCTGTTATCATAGGGCAGGACAGGTGGAATCATATAAATATTAGGGCTGTCAATCGATTAAAATATTTAATTGCGATTAATCGCATGATTGTCATGAGTTAACTCGCGATTAATCGCAACTTAATCGCACATTTTTATCAGTTCTAAATGTACCTTAAATTCATATTTTTCAAGTTTTTAATACTCTAATCAACATGGGTATGGACAAATATGCATGCTTTATGCAACTGTGCGTTTATTGTTAGTGAAAGGTCATAGATGTTTTTCAAAGAACTTGTTCATATCTCTTAAGCCTAAGCCTACAAATTTCGAATCAGTGAAGCAGTGATTTCTCTCATTTTAAGAATATAAATAAAGGCAGTATTTACACTGGGAGTTTAGTTCAGAACGGGGCACAGTTCACATGAAAAATTGATCATGTGAAAGCTAACATGTGGACCTGGGAGCTCACCAGGGTACCGAACCCGAGACTGACTGGAGGAGCTGCTCTTGAGTGCGCCGCGGTTTCACGTGAACAGTGTGAGAAACACGGACTCGGGAGCGCTCTTGTTCAGAAAAGTAACCTGTGCATTTGTTTTAGCTGAAAGTAATGTATAGTTCAATAAAACACATAAGTGGAGATGGTGTTGATGATTTACCTCGGATATGAGTGAGAGCGAGCTTGCAGTGTATTCGCGTTGCGCACGCAATCTCCTCAGAGTCCCTTTACCAGAATGCTACAAAAAGCCCCCTTCATCCGCGTTCTGTTTTCTATCCCACCCTGTGGTTGTTTGTGATTATGTAAGATGCACACAAATGCACCAGGGTTCAACAGAATCGAGTTGACCAGCGCTGAGGGGGAAACCGAGAACTATCGCGCTCGGACTTGGACTGCAGCAAACGTGCTCAGTGTAAAAACGCCCTTTTCTTTATTTCGACCTGGAGTCTAATAATAGCTAAACAGAAAAAAGTGTAGCTAATGTAGGCAATATAACGTCACTTGTTTCAGAATAGCAATGTTAATGTTGGCCCTTTTCTTTCCCCATTTCTGTTTGCTGCTGCATCCTTTACGTCTGTGGCTGCTCTCGATTGCTCCAACAACGGGCTGGGCCATGGATCAAACAGAAAATTCGCGCTGCGTTAATCCTGCGTCAATAAAATTAGTTCCGTTTAAATGAATTTGCGTTAACACGTTAATTTTGACAGCCCTAATAACTATATATAGAAATACACAAATAGTAGAAGCTCAAAAGACATACACATTTGTATGTACATATTTAATGATCTGGGTATTTTAAAACCACCCTTTTAAATAATCACACCCTCAATAAAAACCTGTCTGTTGCTTGGAAGCCGACCATGTAATACAAGCCTTTAATTTCCTAGACCTTATGACTGAAGTTGATTGAGGGTTCTACTTCAAATTCATAAGAATAACAGATCCATGACTGATAGCCCTGTGTTCACCGACACAACTTTGTTTTATTGTTTAAAAAATAATTCCAGCTGAACTTTATATTGAATAAATGTAGTGTCACCCCTGGGCCTCTGCTCATTAAATCTGTAAAGTTTGTTTCATGAGGACCCATAAAAAGCTACGCTAATGTGAGTTTGGATCATTTTTATGATCTTAATGTACATCACTGTATTTCAGAAATGTTTTCTTCTTTTGTCTTCAAAATAGAAAAAGCAAGATGTAATTGCTATATGTGAGTCTTCCTGTTGTGTGTGTGTGTGTGTGTGTGTAGTGCTGAGGTATCAGGAGGTCTCCATGGATTTAACGCCATGTTGGTGTCTCTGCTGATGGGAGAGTTCAGCTCAGCTGGAGACTGGTACTGGTGGCTGCTGCTGCCTGTCTGCTTGGGGTCAGCAACATGGTAAGACACACGCGCGCACACACACACGCCTCATAGCTCAACAGTCATGGCAGGTGAGCAACAACTCCTCCAAACTTAACAACAAAGTCGTTTTTTTACATTCCCTTCTTAAACGACAATCTGGTGACCTGTAAGCAGGACAAATTTGTTTGTCGTCGCCTTCCAAAATGCCCAAGACCATTATAAAAATGATTCATATTGCTGCTTCCTGATTTGCCACTGCTAGGTTTAAACTACGGTATATGGTTAGGGAATGATTGTGGTCGTTATTAAAAGTAGCCTCAGTCAAGACTGTCTCATCGAAAGTGTGGCATCTTGTTTGCCTCATTCTGGTCCACCAAGCTGTGCTCATTACTGCCCCCTGAGGCCGGAGGGCAGAAAACCCCCACTGGCACTTGACAGTTGATGATAACTACAGTTGTACTGGCTGTTTTTTCCCACATAAAGGGGAACAATGACCCCATTCCACACTCAAAAACAAACTTTAAGAGGGCTTCAAGGATCTACATCTGGTTCCCCAACTCAGATAAAGTGCAGCGGACAGCCGGTTCCCCTTGTATGGGAACCATCCGGGACTGTCTGATGGGAGACAGTCCCAAACGGGGCTAAGTTAGAAGAAAACCATGTTACTACATGCTTTGTTGGAACATAGGTCATTTTGAGCAACAGACCAATGCTGTCGGTTTTTCAGTTAGGACACTCTTGTATGCCACAAGAGAATTTGTTCACTTGAATCACCTCTCTTAAGTGTATCTTTGAAGTCTCTTTGTATTTTGACCTATAGTACTTTAAAAACTTTGTTTACTGGTTCATCTGTTTGCCCTATTCAGTGGCAAATCAATTTCAAAGTTTTTAAATGGCAAGCGATTATTAAAATTTTTAATAGAGAATGTCTAAGCTCCTTTGGCTTTATTTTATCACTGACATTTCCATCACCATCTGAAGTATTCTCACACCAAAAGCTAGGTTTGCTCCTCCAGCCATCCAAATTTAGTTCACACATCACTTCTTAAAAATAAATTATATTGTTCTTTGTCATATATATTAGTAAACTAAGTAGGGTGTTGGACTGTTTGTCAGATAAAACAAGTCATCTTAATGTTACATTGCGTTCTGTGAAATTATATTGAATATTTTCAATAGTTTTTGACACTTTCTAGGAAAAACAAATAATCAAGAAACTATTCAACAGACTAATTGATCATTTTAAATTATTGCTAGTTGTGGACCGGTTTGTCTTGATTGAAAAACATATCACATAACATAACATAACACGTATCATATTTAACCATGTAATTAATCTTATTTTTACAAATTTAGAAGATTTTTCTGCCACAGCAGTTGTGAGTCACTGTAAGAAACAGTAGTAATCCCTGCTGTCTCCAAGGAAACCAAAAGTCAATATTTCTAATGTCAATGAACCTGCAAATATTAAGACTTTTTACACATATTTCCAGACTGAAAGCTAAAGAACATATGCCATTGCCCCCCACCACCACCACCACCACCACCACAACATCCAAAGGCATGTATCAGGAGTGCCTCCTCTTCACTCACAATGTCCATACAGTATGTGAGAAATGGGGGCCACAGGGAAGCCATTTTGGAAAGGCTCTGCATTTAGTGTAACTATGAACACTACACGTGTCTGCAAAAAGCATGTATACCGTTCAATGCAACGCGTAAACGAGGTCCATTTCATGAAAACTGATCAGCACCCCAACTCTCTCACCCCCGTCCTATTCTCCAGTGTCTTTCTGTTCAGTGGTCTCTCCTCAGTGTTGGACCGTTGGGACTTGCCTGTCGCTGTGTTTCCCTTCAACATCATCATTGTCCTCTACCTGCTTTGTACCGGCCCAGACAACCCCTATTTCCCGCACCACCTAGCTAAGCCAGCAGGGGCGCTGGAGCCCAATGGCACCGAGCTCATTGCAGACGAGGTAAGGTGATCCAACACTGAATGAAATGTTTGTGCATAGGTCAAGTTAAATTATACGGAAACTGGGAGGTTGCTATTCAAAGGCCGACTCTCAAATCACGAGCTCGGTTCACTTCCACAACAGAAAAATGTTTCCAAGGCTCCGAGCTGACAGCATGGATAGGTTACATGGTTTTACCATAAGTCATAGTTCTGTACATTGTTTATATACAAAACAGGCACAGGAAGTTTAATGAGAACAAATCACTGCCTTTGTTCCTGGACTTAAGTTATAATTTCTCCTTACAAACAGTCAAAGACTTAAATTTTTATTGTAAAAACATACTTAGTTAAAGTTATTAAATTTACAGCATAACAACTTTGGTATTTTACTGCAGCATTTTAACGGGATTAAAAAAAAAAACTATAATATAATAAATATTATAATGAAAATTCTAAATCAAGATTTATATATGTTATGTTATTATGCCAAACAACTAAATATAAGTAATATAATCCTAACATCATAATGGTGACACCAACATACTGAGACAAATCAAGCAAAGTAAAATATCCAGTTGGTCAAGGAAGCATTCAGATCTTTACTTAGGTATAAGTAGCAATACTGCACTTTAAAAATACTCATGTGAATAGCCCTTAATTATTATCACCTAAATGTACTTCATGTCCCGTAAGTAAAAATAGTCGACATGGCAAAATGTTCCATGTGAGTGTAGACAAGCTTATCATATTGGGTGCATGTGAAGTGTTAATTTAAAAAGTAACTAGTAAGTATCACTGTCAGAGGAAAGAAATGGAGTAAATGGTACATTATATCACTCTGAATTGTAGTACAATTCACATTAACATGCTAATATATTCCATCACATACGGTAAATATGGTCACACCAAAATCTCAGCAGCACCTGAGTTTGGGAATTTGTAAGTTGATGGATTTAAAAGCTTATGAAATATTTTCAAAATAATGTCGTAGCTGCTCTGATAACAAGTGTTTCTATTAGTTCTCTTTCATTTTTCCTTTTCCCTGCTCAGACGGGAAAGAAAGAACACTTCGAGGCTCAATTTTGCATTTCTTTCTTCAGCAGCATTTCATCATCATCTCTAACATTTGCAGTGATATTTGAACAGAGACAGCCCATTAAGTCACATGATCACAAAAACAGATGCAGATCATTAGTAGTCTCAAAGGGAACTATTAGATGTGACAGGACATGTGACATGAAGATTTAAAAAGACCAAAACCAAGCTGAACTAACGCCAGAGTTATCCTATGTGTGTCTGCCACGTTGCAACCTGGTCTCCAGAGTGAAGTAACTGATAGGAGCACAATATGTATAAGATCAGCCAGCTATGACTCATCAGTTACTTAGCAACAGTGACTGCTGGCGCTCCTGTTCAGAAATTATAATCAGCCCAAATTGTTTTAATCAACAATTCTTGGTGATTGAAACTCATAGTGGAAGTGAAGCTGTTGCATCCAAGATAAAGTGCTCAGTTTCTTTGGTCAGAGATTGTGCATAATATTCCGAGCTTGTAATGGACATTGTAGTACAGGTTTAAGTATATGGGGAATTTTATAGCTGCAGTTACCGTTTTATAGCCAGGGAGAAATGCTACTGAAAGTTCATTAGAATGCAAGCTGTTGCACACCTTGTAGAAAAAATAAATAAAATTGCTTCGGCCACTGAACTTGAATGAAATGCAGTTGCCTTGAGCGGCTTCTCACAAAAAGAATCCAGACTCTCACCAGATGCTGGCGTCGGCTTTTGATCTCTGCGAGCCAGCTGGCATTTCAGTGCTCGAAGAGCGACTGAATTTTAATCTCCACGCTTTTGTTTGGAAACAGGCGGCGCAGATTATGTGAGCCAAATCAGAAAAGCTCTATCTTCTTCCAAATGTAATGAATGTGCATAAAGTTCCCTTGTTAGCATTTGTGTATATGTATTGACAACTTAGAGCTTGACACTATGTGCTGATTATATGGACACCAAAATGTCCCATGCAGATACCTATACAATTACCTGTAAACATATACAGACGTACACATATATAAGGAAACACTAAATACTCTAAATATACAATATCTTCACTGTACAAATTCAATATTTTAGCAGCATAACGCATAGTATTCTATTATATCCAATACACAATAAGATCATTTAAAGCTGCAACAATCAATACTTTTATATCACAGTAACAATGGGTCAAATAAGGCTAATGTGGAAGAAGTCAGTCATAGTGATGAACCCAGACAGAATTATCACCCCACTTTCCAGTTACCCTCAGTTCTACAGAGCAATTTACTTCCATTCAGCTACTTGTTTTGGTTTGATGGCCCACAACTTTACTGTTCGGCCCGCTCTCATCAACCTCACTTCAAGATGCTGCAGGCAGCTGTTTTCGGTGGAAAAGATCTGATAAACCCACTCTACAAAATGTACACTGTACAAGTTCATTCATATTCATACATTAGCCTATACACTGTAGATTCAACTTTCCACTTAACATGCTCCTTATATAGTGGGAAAAGAAATGTATCTCTGTCGTCAGTATGATTTTGCTTCCAGGACAAACCCTCTTGAAACATAATACTGAAGATGGAGACAATACCTAACTAGTCCTGTAAGAGGGCCTCTTGGTATGGAACTATCTAATCAGAGAACACTGACTAAAGTTGTTGGATTTATTTACCACAACGCGCTTGTTTGTTTGTCTGTTTGTTTTAAAAGCACAGTAAGAGCCAGGAGTGGAGAGGAATGTTGTATATCAGTGTATGTCTGCACACTGACTGAAAGCTAGATGAGCTATGCCAACTAAACCCTATCAGGCTGTTAGGTGTCCTGAATATAGAGTCAAGATTTAAACTCGATTCTATTAACAAGCATCACGCCCTGTGGCACAGTATGTCCCTCGCACTAAATAATTAGTTTCTACAGGTTTCCCCCACTCCATCTCAGATTATTTCTCTCTCTCTGGTTCTTCCTATGTCCCATGCTTTTTCCCTCTTTTACCCTTCATCTTACTCATATCTTTTCGCTTCCTCTTTCCTTCCATCTGTCTGTCTCTCGCCTTTATAAATGCTGTCCTTTTCATTTAACAAATTCCCTTTGGTTTGTTACTTGCGAGATCTGAAACCTCTAAATCCTTCTTTTCATCCCTCTGCGTCCCCTCTCTCCAGTCTCTATTCATTTTTCTGCTCTGCTATGCAAATCTTCATCCTCCTTCTCCCACATATTTCTTCATCACTTTTTCATCCTCCTTTGCTCCCCTTCCTCTTAATTCAGTTTACAATGAACAACTAGTGCATGTGACCATATTTTCAAGCGCAGCACAATAAAGTCATTTATTTTTTGATGTGAAACATTCTCATCCCCTCATTCACCTCTCCTCCCTCTTTCCTCCGCCTCTTCTTCTATTTGTCCTCTTTTCATCACATTTCTGTTTTCTGTTGTTCTCCTCCTTCCTTTTCTTCCACCCATGTCCATTTCCTCCTTCCGTCTCGCCTCCCCTCGTCTTTCCTCCGGTTATCTCCAAAGATGGCGATGACGTCGGTCCTATTTTTATTTAATGTCCTCAGCTTTCACTCTGCTAAGGATGGCGCTCCGGCTGCACTACCATGACAGCGTGTTTAATCTTTCTGCACACAAGGACACACACGTGCACACACGCAGACAGTCTTGTGGCAACAATATAATCAAAGACCATTTATGACTTGTAAATATCAGCGACAGGCAGGTGCACCCATCACGTCGCCATGGAAACTCTTCGCTTCTCACTGACTGTTGAGAATGCAGCATATGTGTGTGTGTTTTGGATTTTAACTGGGTTAAGACAAAATGGCTAATTATGACTATTAAAGAGAGCTGCTGAATGGATTCCACACATTTTGTCAGTGTTTCTTATTTTATACTTGTATATAAAATGTGTGTATAATAATTTGCAATATGCTACAGAGAGTAAAAATCCTCCTCTAACTTCGCTCTCTTTTCCAGGTAATGCGTGGCATCCTTCTTGGTGTGGGTCAGATATTTGCCTGTGGAGCTCTGGGGCCCTCCCTCGTCATCCTGGGAGCTGTTCTGCTCTACTCCCCCCTGCTGGCTGTCCATGCTGTTCTGGGATCAGCCGTTGGAACGCTGGCTGGTGAGTTACCATCTTAGTGTTTATGTGTCTGTGTGGGAGGAGTGGGAGAGTTAGCAAAGTGGGAATATTATTGTATTTTTTTGTAGGTCACACTGCACTGTAGATAGTGATGTAATACGAGCTAACTCCTTGTAACATTAGTAGCAGAAAAGCTTCAATTCTGACCTCATACCAGGCTATGGTTGGTGTTTTGTAGGTTGATCTAATCAGGGTTGAAGTTTCACAGTGAGATTTCATAGTCTATTGGCACCACACGTTTTCAACACTGTCTTGGGTATCATTACTTACAGTTAAACTCCAAAAGTTTACAAATAAATGTCAGTTTACTGGTCAACAGTTGTGTAATGTAAAATTTCCTCTGTCAAACAAACTGTGGGCGTTTGTGTTTACCACGCGGGAAAGATTTAACAAAACACTGGTATTGGTTGCATTATGCGGAGGTAGGATCCAGCTTTATTAGAGCTTGACCCGTACTACGGACAGAGAGAGATCAGGAAACAAGGGAGCGAGAAATGCAGCAAGGGTCCCCAGTCAGACTTGAGCAGGGATGTTACAGTTCAAGGTTGGCATCTCAGCTCCTAAGCCACAGGGGCGCCCCCATCTTTTAATCTGTCTCTTGTGAGTTCCCCCGACTTGGAAATCCATACATTATCTTCAGCCAGCAACCCTGTGCATTAACGTTTGTCTTAGGCAGCAATATAAACCTTCCATTTATTAAACCATCAGTCAGGACCTCAAATAGATGGCGAGTTTAGCTCCCTGGGTGGTGCATTTCAGTACGTTTTAGCAAGGTGAACTTTGAGTAAGGTTAATGAATCCCTCTGGCAATAAGACAGAATGTCAGCAGGGCATATGAATACGATACTGTAAGACAGGCAATTGCTCAGCTCCAAATGACACAGAGGATTTAGCTGGGGCACGGATAACCACTGGCTTATATACAAACACACAGGCCTGTGGCTGTGTGTGCCTTTTACATCTGCCTCACTGTGACTCTATTCAGGGAAAGAGAGAGAATGAGAACTGCTAGGAGCTTTCAGGAGACTTCAGCCGCCTTCTTCCGTCTGCTGCTATAAGTACAATAGAGTGTCCTAAAATACTTTGGTGTGTATGTGTGTGGCAGTGCGTCTTTTTGTGTGGATGTGTGTCTTTGTAACTATGAGTCATGCTTTAAAAAACAGAGGAGTGAGAGTGGGCTCGTACATACACACATTTGCACAAACCCGTGGACACATGCCTACAGTAGCAGGTACACACACATATGCACACACTGTTGCAGTAATAAACAACTGTGTAAGAAGAAGGTAATCAAAGAGATGTGACTCTAATGAGATTGCGTCAGCGACAGGGTCTCTATTTCTGTCACTTGTATGTTCTCTATTCTTTCCTTCAACCTTTCTTTCTTCCTTCCTTCCGCTTTCTTTTTACAATTCTGTTTTTTTCTTGTTTTCTCGAGTGAATTTAATTTTATCCAACTCAGGATTTTAGCCAAAATTGAGGCATTTGTAGCCTTCTTTGATCTTGAAAAATTCAACCATGCTTTTATTTCTTTCATTTGGATGCTTGTTATTCAGGGCTCCATCCGAGACAACCTTCTGTCTTCCCCAAATCTAAAATGCTGCTGTTAGTTACCTAACTAATTCCAAGACACAAGGGCATAGTATGTAGGGAAACTAGTGCAAATTCTTTGTATTGACAAGTCCGCTCTGCGCTGGAGGTTTCAGGTTTCTTTGCCGGTGGCGTTGTGATTGGCTTTCAAATTTGTGACATGCCAAATCAACGGAGTTCGTTTAATTCTCAGATGCTACGGTAGAGTATAGACATTTCCCCCTTCAGTAGAGGAATGTGAAAACACCTCTCTAGTGACAAACTTTGCACAGGTACAAGTCAGTACGGTCAAGGTCTGACATTTTAGGGGACATAAACATAAGAAAATCACATTTTTGAGTGGAGGCAGACTTTAAGTCTTGCTCTGTTTTTCTGGTTGCCATTGAGGTTAACTATTGATTTTTCACTCTGACTTTGAAAGTTTGAAGGATAAGGGTTGGGATTGTGTTGAGAATTAATTGTTTGACCAATAATTAATTGAACCTACTAAGTATTGTCTGTGTATCCAAAGCCTGAAATAGCTTATTTCTCTGTACCTTAGAGTTCCTTTGTTTTCCCAAAATTACTAAAAACCTATGAATGAGCCACACTATTGTACTTGTTCCCTCATTATGATGAACATGGGCACTCCCTAGAGCACCAAATGTGTATTAATCTTCAGCAGAAAATAGTTCCCAACAAATGCACTATTTAATCCTGTTTTAGTAGCATTTACTTAAAGTTACAGTGCCCAGCTGTTTCAGGAAATTAATTAGCCTTTTTTTTAAAATGAGACAATATAATTGTGACAGTTCTTTTTTCAAGATCTATGTTATCAGTAGGAATAAATGGGCTGAGTACCACGGACAGTTAGGAAATTCAAAGGTAATGAGGAAGACTTTTTACGGGATTTGTTGGCAATAACAAAAATATATAATAATACCAGCCTTATCCGTTAAGGCTTTGCATGGAAAGCCCCCCAACTAAATTTTAGATGCAGTATGTTAGTCCTCTGTGATGCACAGTGTAGCTTGAGCTCCTCAGGCAGGTGTCATTCTCTTATCTTTATCTTGTACTTGCTTATTATAGGGTTACTCTTATTTGTGTTGCTTTTCTTGTTGTCAGTTACATTGATTGGAAGAATGTGATGAAAAAGTTTGTTATTATGACTTTTGTTTGCTTTTATCATAAGCAGAATCTGGACTTTTGGTGTTGTTAGATGCATCTTTTACCATGGAGTTTGGTGAACTGGCTGCTCTGAATAAATGTACATGCACTCTCACACACCCACGCACAGAAACACAGGAAGCTGTGGCACACAGTGAGAGAGTTAAGGGTGTGAATAAGTACTACACGGTCAGATTCAAAACTTAATGCTGCCTGACAGAGACCCAGAGGGGAAAGGAAGGGTCGGTGTCAGGAGACAAAGAAAAAAGTGTCAGATGGAGAGGAGAAAAAAGGGATAGTTGAGAAGGAAAAAATGCAGGGGGCATAAATTGAGTGAAGAGAAAAAGTAGTGCCAGAGAGAGAAGCAACAAAAGAGAACGATGCTGATGAGTGCACCAGAGAAGAAAAGTGGACTCCCTAGTGGCTCTGTCTTTCTTCTTCTGTGTTTTTTCTGGTGGTTTACGAAGGGAACATCCATAGCGTGGGAGCCAAGGTGCTAGAATATCAGAGTTTAGACTAACACTAGCAACTCTGTACTGCTCTTTATTTGGTTTGGGGAAGTTCACGCTCCAGCAACTCCAGCCAAACTTGCAGTAGATAAGTTTGCGTTATGTGTGCCAAATTCATGGGTTATCCCGCAAACTCAAATCCTTTTCTCTTGTAAAGGTGAACGTATTCATCATCATCCTCTTCATCCTTAGCTCTATCCTTATCTTTAATTTCATCATCTTCATTCATTTATTATTATCAGTATTTAACTGTATATTGTAATAATTATTTCTGTCATTTTCATTGACATCGTCATTATCTTCACCATGATGATCATTGTTTCCATTCACCATCATCAGAATAGCTTTCGTTTTAAGTATCATTGCTGTCGTCACCTCCTCATTCATCTCCAGCTTTGGTGCTGTTGTCATCAGTTTAATCATTTTTTTTCAAGGTTAAAGCTGAGGTGAGAGACCAAAGGCAGGCAGACAGTAGATGTTTAGAGATGTGTGGATCCCTGACAACAGTATTCACTCTGTCTCTCCATCAGCAATTAGCCTCTTACTCATCACCTCTTCATGCCTACGTTGTCTGTTAGAAGGAGCGACAATGACGGATAGACACAGTAGCATGGGTCAGACTGAGAGAGAAAAGAGGCATGTAGTTCGCCTGGGACAGGCAGAGTATAAGGCCACTTTTAGAGCTGTCACTCAAAGCATTGTGGTGTAAACTATTCCCATATGGGGTTTCTGGAGGAGGAGATCAGGGGCTGTATGTAGGCCAGAGCCTCTTCCTCCTACTGCATTCATGTTATAGGAGAATAATTGTAGAAATGCTTAAAAGTGGGATCAAATACAGGAGGGAAGAGAAAGTAAGACGGTTGGAGAAGTCAGCTGGGGTTCACTGCTTAATGCTGAATTATAGTAGCTTTGTATTTATGATGTGAAACCACACACAGAACGTATTTTCAAGTAAGAAATAGATGGCTATGCCGTTCCGTCACTCTGTCTACTACTTTGATCCAAACTAAAATATTTCAACAACTGTTGGATGGATTGTCATAAAATGTTGTGTATTATTTGATATTTTGATATTCATGGCTCATTGAGGATGAATCCTACTGACCTTGGTGATACCCTGACTTTTCATCTCGCCCCATCATCAAGACAAAATTTGCAAATGTTAGTAGGCTAACACGCTAAATGGTGACCATGGTAAACAGTATCCACTAAGGCTGCTAGCACTTAGCTCAAAGTACCACTGTGCCTTACTACAGCTTCACCGAGCCATTAGCATGGCTGGAGATTAGTCTTGTTATTGAAAATACCATCTTAACATACTCCTCCTTTTGTACAGTAGGTTAAATAGAAGTTTTATACAGCAAGGATTTAACTTATAAAAAGAGACTTAATGGTAATTGCAGGAGGATAAAGCGCAAACATAAAATTCTTAGCACATAGGCTCTTAGACTAATCACACACAAAAAGTAGTATAATATGTAAACACTGCTGGGACAGCAACAAACCGTTCCCTCTACAGCTCATGCTGCAGATATCTGGACAGTGTTAACAAATGAGCCCACATACAGAGCAATCCGTTTAGCTGCATCCACAAACAGTTTTCCCCTCGAAGGACAGATGGATTCACCAGCTGAATGAAGAGCAAAGGACCAAATGCAGAGTTAGCCATTACCTACTAACACTGGAAAACAAGATATTATGTACAGTTCATTTCAGTTGTTCATTCCAACCTATTACACTGTCCTCCATTTAGTCTGCAGCTAGTCACCGTGGTTAGATGCAGGCAGCAACTGGAATAGAGGAGAGGCAATATTGGATTTGATATGATAAGAGCTCTCTGACTCATTCTATTAGCATAGACAACATCACACTGGAAATGACTTACACACACACACACATAGACACACACGTATTCGCACACATAGAAAAACAGTAAAACATTTAGTATCCTCTGGGGCCCCCCTCCCACATTGCCATTAGTCTTTAATGACACCCTTATGTAGGGAGGGAACGAGGGGAGCAGAGGGGTATGATGAAGGAAGCAAGGAAGGGAATGAGGGAAGTACTGTGAATGAGAAACAAAGGGGAAATGGTGACACTGAAGAGGAAGATGGAGAGGAAGATAATGAAGTGTGGAATGAGGAAGACACCAGATGAGCGCAGGGGGAACCAGAGCGTTGGAAGACAGACTGCAGAAGAGGGTAGCTGTGAAAGAGGAAAAGCAAACAGAGTGGAAAGAGGTAGTGGGTGGCAGAGTAGCCCAGCAGAGGAGGCAGTATTGGGGCGTGGTCAGTCTGCTTCAGGACCAGACTGCTAAACTGCAGCCCACAGTGCCTGGTAATAAGGACATCAATCACAGCACACCCTGAGCGCCATTTATCTACAGAAGAGCTTCCGAAATTTACTGTTACTGCAGATGAATTCTTTGGAAAACCCTGCAGTATCAATACAAGGAAGATGCAGGGTGGAGCAGCTGCAGCAATGGCTAACATTATGTATGATAACTTACATTTATATTATTGTCATTTGAGTCATTGTATTTTCAGCTTGGCTGCTACGCATGCCACGAGTTTTAAATGGGCTTTTTCTAACCAAAATGCGACAGTTATAAAAAGTGTTAATGACAAAGCTGTGATATGACAATGCAACCAGGCTACTGAACAAAGGATAATTCCTTCCCACTCCCCCAGAAGCACATTCATCTTGGTGCACATGTGTGTAAATAATATATAGCTGCTACAGCAAATAGTGGGTTTCTGGTGGTCACTCTTCTGCACGGTCAGACATTGTTCAGTAATTTTTTTATGATATTACTCTTACTCAGGAAGGCTGCTGCAGGGTTCGTGCTCCCAACAACATAAGTACTCTATATATCAGTGAAGAAGTCAGTGAGCAGTTTTTAAAGCTACAGCTTAGCTGCTCTGGGTGGGGCTACAGGACTGATGGCCTCTGCTTTCACACACAGATGCCATGTCGTCCCTTCTGGCTCGGTGTGCAGCAAGTAGCAGAAACGCTCATAAGCACGATTAACTGACAATGCTGATTCCAATGTGTCTCTGTGTCAGAGAGGAGCTGGTTCGACTGGTAACTTCTACAGCTGTAGTCAGTGTTATATTGGACTCTATATTAAATAGGCATTTCTAATGTTTTGTCTACCCTGGATTATGTACATGAGGGGGACTGAACACATTGTTTGCTCAGTGTACATACATAAAATGTATGTACGTATTTACTCACACAACAAACAAAAAATGCAAATGTAATCAGAAATATACTTGTGTCGAAATGAGGGAGAATGCAGCAAGAGTAGAGTACAAATCGATAACCAACAAAAAGTCCTCTAACAGTTCAGCTCAGCTTCTGACATCCTTGGACTGTCTCTTTGACTTCTCTCAAACTGAGGGTGAAGGAGGTGATTCGCATTTTTTATCGACAAACCAACCTTTCCACGTCAGCCAAGCATAAAAACGTTTTTGCACTATTTTGTTTTTTTCCCCCTGCGTCCCAGGGTTTTTTTTTTATGCGCATCTCACCTTGCTGCAGTGATCTAGAAGAGAACTTCAGGGTGTGTCAGTGCACGGTGACATCACTGTTGGGTGTGGTTATAGGTGCAACAGAGTACACTTCTGACCACACCCACATGTGACGCTGGGTGTTGTCGGAGTGAAACAAGCTTGAAACCTTCAACCAGAGGGGCAAAACAAAAGCTATTTACTGGTTATAATTTTTTTCAAAGTAATGCAAAGCATTCTGCTGCTTGCTGATTCTGAACGAAGCTTTCTGGCCTTTGCAGCTGGACTCAGTGGCCCTACTCATCGTGACTTTACTGTTAATCTCCCTCACGTGTCATTCGAAAGACACAGTGCAGCTGCTGCTGAAGGCCAGCAGAGAAAAGATCAGTGCTTCGGGCCTCGCTGAGACTTATTTGGGTCAGCATGCCCCCTGTGTAGTCTGCATATAGCTTCAGCTTCACAGTGTAGTGTTTGTTTAGTATGGAAGTGAGTCAGAGGTGAGACATTGACCTGGTGTTCATCCATCTACCGCATCTATTCTCTGCCGCAGTACCACGGAGAGACTGGATGATGGAATCAGGACTGAAAAAATGTTCAGGAAAATGTAATACCAAAACAATATATTGATACTGAAGCTGTATTGAAAAGACTTGTTAAAATGTTATTTACTACATTGTGGTTACTACAATGCATCATTATGCAAATGAAAAGGGGAATAGCATGACAATCAAAGTTAAAAGTTCTCTCATGCCATGGCTTTTCTCATTACTCGTCTCGTTACAGTAAAAGACGTATAAAGCCGTTTATAGTGACTCAGGCTCACTGGAGAGGAGACAGCACTTCCCCTACCCAGCCCTACTTGCCATCATCACACGATCATTTTAAAGTGGAAAAATCATAATGTGACAAAGCAGACAAATTACATCTCAGCTCCTCCTTAGTGGTGCATCATATCCTGTAAACACTGTTACACAAGACTCCAAACCAATAGCTTGCTATTGTGAGTTCTAATCAAACAATTTTTTTCAGGAGGGATTAACAAAACGGTCATTTTCTATGTTGGACCAGATATTTATATTCCTTCTATGTAGCTATGGGGAAATAGAAAGGGAAAATCAACATATTTCCTTTTTAGGTTACATGCAAATAAACATTTTAACTGAAGGCAACCATGCAGTTTGTGTCTAGCACCACCGCATGGATAATTCTAGTACAGCAGATTCGACAGACAAATATCAGGGTTTTGTCGTATTTCTGCCTGTGTGTTTCCCAGACAGCAGTGACTCATTGGTTTTTGTAATCAGACTTAACTAATAAGATTTAACCCTCATTGTGCGCGTGCGTGCGTGCGTGCGTGCGTGCGTGCGTGCGTGCGTGTGTGTGTGTGTGTGTGTGTGTGTGTGTGTGTGTGTGTGTGGCAGGTTTATCCATGGCAGTGCGTCATGATTCTCTGTACTCAGGTCTGTCGGGGTTTAATGGAGCTCTGGGCTGCATGGCTGTTGGAGGACTCTTCTTCACCTTCAGCTGGAGGACCCACCTCTTCGCCATCACCAGCGGTGACACCCGCGCACACACAGACACCGTTACTGTGTATTGTTCCATGTGCATGATGACAGTGTTAGTGATCTAATACATGACGTATAGCTTTACCAACACAATTGAACTACAAAGGATGTAAAACACAGTGCTTTTACTTAAAGGTTATTTAATAAATGTTATTTTCCAGCAAAAAACAAAATTGGCTGTATGTTCTTAAATTTTTTATTTATGTTTGTCTGTGTACACTGGGGTCAGCTTAAGAATGGACAACCCTTATCTGCTATCCTACATATTTGATTCTTATATATCATGTTGTTCATCCTTCTTCTGTTTAGTTTCTGCCCACTACTCCTCCAAAAACGTTTGCACTTTACAAATCCTGTATCAAAACCTGCTTCACTCAGGATTTGTTTGGGAGTAGTTTTGGTAATGATATGTTGTACAGTATGGTTCTGTAGAGAACGGTCAGAATGCTCACCCCACTCTTTCTTGAAACCCCACAACTTTGTCATACTTCAAGCTAAACTGTGGACATCATTTTGAACTTGCTCTAACTTAACATTTTATTTTTTTAAATACTGTGTACTGTACTTAATATCTTTTTCAAATGGTTTTTGGCAGAGAAACCAGAACCATATGAACATAATTTTTACAATTTGTAATAATCTTTGCTTTAGAAGTTAACCGTACTTGTATTTTGCAGAAATGTTAAAAGAGACAGACTTAAGGTGGAAAAAAATCCAAATCTCTTTGCTTCGGTCAATATCCTTGTCGCTACTGTACTCCACTGGAGGTTCGACAGAAACAAACGAGCGTCTTCATTATGCTCTGTCCATGGTGCTGAAACACTCAAATGCAACGCAGTGCATATCAAATAGACAATAATAGGATAGCTCCAACTGACACCATTTAGCCCAGGACATTTTGAACTTAATTGCATTAAAATATTTCATATAAATACTCTTGGTACTTTTAGGTTATACGCGTTTTTCAAATTTGACAGATTTTTACTCCTCTCAGTAAATTGTGAACTAACTCCTCTCCTGAAACAATCACATGCTTAATCATGCCTTCTGTAGGAGCTAAATGACTACAGATAGTCAAAAAAAAAAAAAGGTGCCTAAACTCAAAATATTAAGTAGGTAAAATGCAACATATTAGCTTATTCAGCCTGCTCATTGTACTGTGCAGGGGATGTATCCAGTTCCCTCCCCATTGCTTTTACTCCATTTGCAGTTTCTCTGTGTTTCTCTGCGCCAAATGGCTGGAATTGCAGAGAAGAGGTTAATCATTTTGTATAATGCAACAAAGTTATTTTGTCAGTTCAAAGCTTCATTTAATTGATCTGTTTAGACTCAGCCTACAGACAAACTGACAAAATTATGCACACGATCTATCTCACTCACACAAGACATCTGAAAGCTCTTGCAGCTGGGCCATCATGAACATTAGTGCTAACCAGTTTGGCAGGCAGATCATCGACTCACATTTGGTAAATTGTTCTTAATTGGAGCTTCCAGTGTGTCTCCTTCAGGATCAACTCCTGCCAAAATGTGAGAGTGAGTGTGTTGGGGATATTTTTAGCCTAATCTCTTCTCTTCTACCTGCAGCCTTCCTCTCTGCATATGCTGACATTGCTCTGAGCAATCTGCTGGGAACTGTAAGTACACACACCTCAAGCCATGTGCGTATGAAGCAGAATCACTGAGAAGCAATTTTTTTTTATTTAACCCTAGGATGACTCAATTTTAGCTTCAAATTTTCTTTCGTTTTGTGTACTCTGTAGAGATTGCAATTGGTGGGAACTAGATATGTTAAAGGGTGGTGAAAAAGTTTTTATGGCGGACAAACATCAAGTTTTAAGTCTGATGCACTTGAAACCACAGCAGTGATGTCCAGTTGAAATACAGTAGGCCTACATATATAGTGTATTGCTACACTGCTTCACGGTGTGAAAAGCAAAATAAAATCTGGATTTTCAACCAGTGTGTCAACACTCTGGCGTTAAATGTTTACTTCAGATTGGTCAGTCAAACAGCAGTTTCACATAAAAGGCAGTTGGGCTGTCACTCCACAGTGAAGAGGACTAGTCCATTTTATTTAGTTGATTCTTTGCGAGCACTCTCTAAACAAACCCTTGTGCAATAAAAAGAAAACACTGCAAGTAAACAGGAGTTACCGTACAGTGAGTCTTTCCACATAATATTGTTTGCATTTACTTGTCTATTAGCTAGATCTTTTTTGTTAGTTTCTGTCACAATTCCAAAACATAACATGCGGGCATTTAGTCTTATCTCCCGGGCTTTCCCCAAGTACCTGGCTAACTCAAGTGTTTCATATGTGAACAGCCCACTCAGTATTTATTATTTGTGAGCATTAGTTGTATTGCCACAGACACTAGGCTTGCAGTCCAGCTGCTCTACTTTGTGGGTTGATGAGTCAATTTTCAAAAGACTTTACCTTATAATGAATTCATGTTTCATTTGTAATTTGTGGCAGTAGTTAATGTATGTAATAAACAGGAAAATCAACAGGGAACCAATTATTACTGTAAAAACACATACATGAAGCGCCCAAAATGTCTGGCTCACATCATATCTTTTATACCTTCTTCAACATAACAGGGAGCGTAGGCTAATGCTAAAAACCCTGTATGTACGTATAGAGCCTGTTCTCAGTCAAACTGTCTGACTCACTTCACTCTCTCTTATTCATTATTTAAAAACACTCTTTCCCTAGGTTGGTCTCCCAGCATGCAGTTGGGCAGCTACTCTGACAGCCACGCTGATGTTGCTGCTGACTGGCAGTTTAGCAGTATACCGCATCCCTCTTGGTCAAGTCATGGCGCCTGAACACAACCTGCGCTCCCGCAGCCAATGTGAAGCTGGGAACACCGAAGACCGGGAGAACACTGATGTATAACTCTAGGACACACACACACACAGAATACTGTATCAGTACTTTGAACTGCTTAGTTGGATGGGCTGGACTAAACATAAATCCATTTTTATTATAAACATTTTATAAATAGATGTTTAAATATACACTCCCATTTCAGCATAGGCTTACAAATAAAAATGTAGATTTAACACTTTGACGAAGCCCTCAGTCCACATTTTGTCCACAAGGTGGCAATGTATGTCCAGCAACAAAGTGTTTATGGAGTATCACAAAGTTGTTAAGAAACCTCCGTATTCAAATACATACGACCATTTCTATTTAATGTGTAACATTTTCAACCAAGTTTTGTGCATGGCCTTGCCACCTGTGTTATTCCAGTAAGTGTTTCTGTCCTGTGCATCCGTTTTTACTCACCAAAACGCGAGGAAAAAAACAAAAGAAACAGCCAATTTAAATGGAAAGAAAACTTCTTTAATAGGCATGAAATGAACAAGTCAGTTTAATAAAATGTGTTATCGTCGATTAAAAACACAGACTGAATTCAATGGTAATTATATTTTGACCCTTCATTACCCTGCATAGACATACTACATAGCACTCCACTGGAACTGTCTGTAAATACAGACTGAAACAATGAGTACAGGCAGACAACAGGTAATGTATTTCTGAAATGGTCAGCTGCTTAGGCCAGGAAGTTCAAGGCAACTGTTTCAATCTTGTATTATTATTATTATTATTACTTTTCACATTATTATTATTATCAAATTCTCTTAAATGAAAAGGTGGAGGTGTTTAGCCATGGTTCATTATCAGACTCTTCACAGTGCTTCATGTTGCCTGTGTATATTTTTTTATGTTTATTTCCCATCAACATCTATATTCCCAAAAACACACGTCCACATTCACACTCATACTATACCCCGGTCTAATGTTGAAAAAAACTATGTAGTAGATGATTATTGAACACATCATTTTCTTTTTTTCATACAGAACGGATGAAGTGAAATTCTGTCACAAACAATGACGTCTTTTCTATCTTTACATCATGCATTTCTATCTCAGTGCTTTTAGGATTTATTGTCTACATAATAGTTAGTTTGGGACTAAATTATTGTATCATGAACTACCTCACAGACAATTGTGATGAGGTTGGTGACAAGAAGAAACATACAAAAGTGCGTCTCGGTCGTCTGATTGATCAAGCATAATAAGAAAAAAAGAAAAAAAAGGTAGAAATATAAATACTTGCACAAACAGTACTTGTGTCTTTTAAGCTGCATTACAAAAAATGAACATTCGTAGTTCTACATACTTTCAGTTAAGATTTGATTGTGAGTGCTGTTGTGCTTCTTTTAGCATGGTTGTGTGTGTGTGTGTGTGTCTGCTTGTATGCTTATGTTCATTATGGTTCAGAATAAAGGCAGAATGACAGCTGTATTAATTGGTATGTTTGCACACACTTACTCTCTCACACACACACACCATGTACAAAGTACCTACACATACACCATACATACTCATAACATACATACAGTATCTGACAATGAAATGAGGGAGCGGAATCTATTATATCCAATAGATACCAAGTGTAAACTTCAGATAAGTGTGTGTGGGTGTGTGTTTAATGTATCTTACCTGTCTGCATGATTATTCTCATGGACAGACATCTGAATAAGTAAATTGTGTTTCTGATAAATTTTAGCATGCATGCACTTGCATTTTGTTGTTGTGTTTCCTCCTAAGACTTTATAGCTATAATGGCTGAGAAAACGGCAATAAAAAAAAATCTTCATTAATGTTGCCATATTGGAGCATTCCATTGAAATTAGAAATGTATTTTTGTGTCGATGTCCGTATACATGTAGTCCTACCTTGTGAACAGCCACACAATGTTTTGTTCTTCATGCATGTAAACATTCATCTAAACTAAGCAAGTGTAAACAGTGACGCTGCGCCAGTCTGGAGTTAGCAGACTCTATTTAACCAACAGGAAACAAGCTAGAAAACAACATCCTTTTACAAAATAAATCATTTATGAACGAAGCAGATGGAGCAGAGCACGAGATCGACTGAAGCAGCTTAACCATGGTTGTGTACAGGGCAGGATTATTTTATGTCATCTTAAAGGAACAGAGTTTTTGGGGAATACAATTATTCGGGGTTTCTTGCAGAGAGCTGGATGGGAAGATCAATACCACTCTCATGTGTGTACATTAAATATAGCAGCAGCTGGTTAGCTTCGGTTACCACAAAGACTGGAAACGGGGGGAAAACAGCTAGCCTGGCTCTGCCCAAAGTTAACAAAATCCACTCACCAGCACCTCTAAAGCTCACTAATTAACAAGTTATATCTCATTTAATCTGTTCAAGAAACAAAGTGTCTTCTCTGGTTGCCTGGCAACCACTTAGTAACAACATGAAACCACAATGTGTGGTTTTTACACTTTGGTTTTTGTAGGTTTAAGATTTGCCCCTCTCCAGGTCAGAGGTCAGGTCAGCTAAGAACAGTAGCTCTGAGGCTTTTAAGCATTTAGTGGCCTGCTTAAGGACTCTTCACCAGCTATCATCAAAGTCTCTGCTGCTTCTAGTAATACACATTCTACTGAATATCCACATGAACAAGCCTTAAGGGCCCTTTTCCAAGGCCTTCTTTTTCAATTCTTCTGTTTTGAATTAATACAATTTCGATATAGTCTTAATCCATACATTTTTCAAGTGATCATTTAATGAATTATTATCCTATATGCCGCAGCACCACTGATGGAAAATGTGCCTGCTGTATAAAATTGAAATAGGTATTTTGTTTCCAACTTTTTTTCAATTGAACCTGCAAGAACTGATTTTCATTTTTTTTGCTACCAAGCTGTGAACACATCACTAATATATTTAACTTATATAGATGACATGGAGCACGTGTTAGCAAACAGTTGCCTACTTCCACATCCAGCTGGTACAGAGCAACATTATCATTCATCTCGTTCGAGTCGTGTTTGTGGCTACCTGGCGAATCTAAGTCTAATATTCACTCTCCTTTTAGCCTCTGTCTTTGGTAACGTATTTGGTAAAATATTGATGATAGCCGCTTTAACAATACATATGTGTAAATGACACATGTGTCACAGAGGAGAATGTTTTAGCTGCTGTGATCTACGGCTCTGCTCAAATCTCAAACTATTCTGTTGTTGACTTCCTTGTAACTTGACTAAATCTTGTAATCCGTAGCCCAGGGTGGAATCCGGGAAAGATTAGCATAGCTCTGCTGAAGGTTTAAACTCCAAGGTTATTTTATATGTTGTAAATCCCTCAGAAATCTCTGGGTTTATCCCCATTACTGCCACACAATCTCAAAGGAATCCAGGATTGTACCTTAAACCCTTAAAAAAGGTTTTCTCTGTGGCCAGAGAAAATACAGATCCTGCTTCTATGCAACGCTTGTCCATCTCTATGCTGTACTGTACATACTGTCTTTCTAAAATCGTTTTGTGTGCAAGTGTGTATCTACTGCATGGGTGCAAGTGTCTTTATGTGTTTCTGGCGGTGCGTATGTGTCTGACCATGTGAGTGAATGTGTGTGTGTGTGTGTGTTCATGTTCAGAGCAGCCTCCCCAGCACCACTCCTTCTCTGCTCCTCGCTTCTCCTCTGAGGATCTCCAGGAAGCCCAGTTTTGTCAAGAACTCCAGCCGTTGACGGTCTGTTGGCTGCACCTCACAGAACACACCCTGAGAACCTACACACACACACAGAGAAAAGAAATGGTCATAAAACATGTTCTTTCAAGACAGTTCAATTAAGATCTTGTTCTGCAGCTGCAGAATTTCAAAATTCAGAATTAATATCAGCTCCCCAGCAGTCAGGCAAAGAAATATTTTAAAACTACTGAATTTAATGGTGTGAAAACATCTACAGGCAGCTTGACACTTGATCCCTGCTTGCATTAATGGAGTATGATAAGTGGTATTATACCCTGCACTTCTGTTTAGCCTTGAGCCAGTGAAAGGGTATTCACACACTCTGCAGTGGTATGTGAATGGTGCGTTTGGTATTCAATTTCCTAAGTTTAGAGCAAGTAAGGCACACACACACACACAAACGACTCGACACCCCGTCCTTACCGTTGGCCTTGAGCGCAGTGAGAAGGGCCGTGAGCAGGGTGCGGCTGACGCTGATGTCTACCAGCTCAGGCAGGGCGTCCAGTCGCAGCTGAGAGGGGAAGTGATAGAGGAGAGAGTCTGGGTACTCTCCCTGGTCCTCCTCCATCAGCTGGATCAGGTCCTACACAGAGGAAAGCAGAGACACAAGGACATTCTCACAACGTGTTGCTAATGATTAAGGTTAAGTTATGGAAGTTATATTTGTCCTATTCAGCTTAAATGACTGGTGAGTGGTGGACATTTTTCTTGAGAGAGTTGTGTGATGGAGGATTGTGGAAAAGGGTATGCCATGCATAGTCCTATCTTGTTGTAGTTTCCAACAGCTGCCACTAGATGATACTAATTGGCCATATTTGACTGATTACGCCTTATAAAAACTCATTAGACCAGGTTACCTTTTCACCTAAATTTCACCTAATGTATTATGAGCATACATTCAATGCCTTGTCTACCACAGCCTCTCTGCTGTACCTGCAGCTTTTGTAGACATAGACCTCTGTGATTAGTCTTGCTGTCTGAGAGGCTGGTAAGCCGTTTTTTTCCTGGAATGGAACATGCTAGCAGGGAGGTTTTCTCTACCAAGTTTTCAAGCCATAAAAAATATATATTAAAGCAGAGTCAGCTATATGAGGAAGGAAAATATAAGTAACAAAAAACATATGGTAAAAACTAATTACATAAAATACTGGCGTTATGTTCCCATGTCTAATAAAGCAGGAACAGATGCCATTTAAACGCTTACCAACTCTGTTTGGCCATTTCAACTTGAATACATCCCTCAACTGGAAAACCTTTCCTACCTTCATACACCTGTGGCTGCAGTGTGAATGATAGTCAGCCAATGTAGGACTGTCAGTGTGCACCATGACGCACAGAGTGGGCAGATACACCCTCCACAGGTGTCAGGGAGTGACTGTCCCTGTTGCTCACCACCGGCTCTGTTTGGCTCTTTGCCTGAGATCACTCAACTGATCACTCAACTGTCATGATAGGCACCAGCAACACTGCAGCCAAGTTGTTATCTCCTCCCAATTTCAACAGAGATAATCTTACGTAAGTGCTCTATATTCACAATTGTGTACTTGTCCAAAATCATTCAATATGTCTTATCAATCGAGAGAGAAAAAGATTATTAGACTAGTCATGACTGATGCTTACCCCTACCATAACTAGCTTCTATTCTGGCCTGTTTACAGCTACATCACTGTTGCACTACATGCACCTGGCAACACAATTGCCAAATCTGGTTACCATGTCCTTGTATGTTTATGTGGTGCACTGCTGATACTGCTGAAACTAGAACCCCATAGTAACATGGAGAGGTGGAGAGAGAATACCGGAGGTGGTGTCTACTTTTCTGTGAAAATAAGAGACTGAATCCTATCTGTGTGTATGTGTGAGTCACATGTGTATGTGTAAGGGTGTGTGTCTTTTGCTTTGTTTACCTGTATGAGCCACCCACGTCCCAGTGGGTTTATAATCCATGACAGAGAGCTCCAGATGGTGTAACTGCAGGCACTGTTATGTCTACACATTTGCGTGCATAATTTCACCTGTGTGTTGGGTGTGTCTGTAACTCTTTTATGTGCGTGCATGTGTGTGTGTGTTTGTGTGTTTCCATAAAATGGTTACACTCCTGTGCCTTTCAGAATGACAGGATAGTTGTGGTTAAAAAATATGTTTAATGACTTCTACTACTCCACATATTCACCTGTGTGTTGGGGTGTATGTTGCCCCCTTTGGGTGGGTATTTGTCCCTCATGGCAGGCAGCCAGCTGGCCTGGCACCGCTTGGCAAAGGAGCGAACATCCAAGATGCCCAACACACAGCCGCACACACCCAGCTCATCCTCCAGGATGAAGCTGTACTCGGGGCACAATGCCAGGCACGGTCCGAGACATCTAGGGAAATGAAAAGACATTAATATACAAAAAATATGTCAATTTAGTGGGGGGGGCGGCTGTGGCGTAGTGGTAGAGCGGGTCATCCATCGCTTGGAAGGTCGGCGATTCGATCCCGGCTTCCCCCAGCTCACATGTCGAAGTGTCCTGTGGCAAGACGCTGAACTCCAAATTGCTCGTGAGGGCTGTGCCTTCGGTGTGATTGGACTGATGAGCATTTAGCACCTGCCATCAGTGTATGAAGCGTATGAAGTGTATATGAAGCGCTATTAGTGGTTGGAAGACTAGAAAGGCCCTATAAAAGTACTGTCCGTTTACCATTAATTTAATATGATAAATATGCAAATGTTTTGCAATGCAGAAGAGTACTCTGTCTCCTTTTTCTTTCTATCTCTCTTAAACACACACCTGTCTCCTATGACATCTGGGTGAGCAGCACTGGACTCTTGGCCACCCTGAGTCCTCATGTGGAGTTGGCGCACCATCCGATACAACTCCACCTAAACACACATGCAAACACACGCAGAAAATGGAAAAAATTCTCTTATTTTATTATCGTTTTAAGAGATGGCTGTGGTTTCATGCCCATGTCTAGTAGGCCATATGTTTCCCCACAGCAGTGTGTAAATGTTGAACTAAAAATCTTCAGGTGACTGAACAATCAGGGTCCTTTAAAAAAACTCTCTGTTTAATTGTGTAGGATCCAGCGGTGGCATTGACTGAAAAATCCATACATTTTCCATGATTTTCCATCACTAAGTGTCTGTATGACCTGAAAATGTTGTTCCTTCCTGGTTTGTTTCCAAGTTGTTTTTTTAAAGAGGTAAATAGTGGGGTTCCCACAGCAACTGCGCTTAGGTTTTGCAGTTGATACAGAGATTTTGTATACTGTAACAGTAAAAAACTACACAAATATTCCCTCACTTTCCCAGTCTTAAATGCACCTCTCTGACGTCCATGTAATTCCGTGAACTATCCTGTCATTATTTTATGTGTGAAACAATAACATGTGTGGGTGTGACTTCTACCTTGTCCTTGTTGTGGTAGGGCCTGATGTTATAGAGACGAGAGGTAGGGAAGAGAGGAGGAGGATGAGTGAAGATTTCACTGCTGTTGCCTATTGGGAGAAGCATCTACAAAACAAACAAACACACACAGTCGTTAGACAGTTCTAAAAGGATTGAACTTGAATGTCACATATTAAGAATTTAAGAATAAAAGCATGCACATATGCACAATAAAAAAACAAGAGGCGTAATTTACAAAACCCACGGAAAATGTTATACTCCTACCTGCACCTCCCCAGACACGCCCCCTTTGAATGCCCATGGCTCTGACTCCACTCCCAGTAGGTCCGCCCCTGTTGTCTTCCCACACCCTACCACAGACAAGAACCAAATGTCAGTCTGCTGATGTCATGTGATTAGGGCCATCGAAATGCCATGAAAGTTATAAGAGCAGATGGTAAATGACCGCATTTTAAACTTGAACGTGAACTTTAAATATTCATGCCACAAGTTCAGTGTTTTACAGCATTACAGCTCCTTAAGAGATGTTGGTAAAAATGTCATTTCTTTTTACTTTCTTGCTGGTGCCATAAATATTTGAAGCATAGCTGGTGGTTCCGTCCGAACTTCACCATTATCTACTGAGCTCCGCTAAGCTAGTGCTGAGAAATAATTATACAATGTCGCGTTAATAGTGTAAAAGCTTCAGACCGATTTTACTTAAGATAAGAAGTATTTGTGCAGCAGAGGCTAGTTAGTTACTGCAGGCATAGATAAGGAGACAACAACTTTAAATGTCATGCTTACTCACAGTGGAAGCAGTTCCTCCAAGTGCCCAGGGTGGAGCTGTCACTCAACACTCGTCCATCTGTGTGAGATAGGTGGGTGGTTGGGTTAGAATCAGTCAGTCAGTCAATTTTCTACCGCTTGTTCCCGTTCGCGGGTGACTGGAGCCTATCCCAGTGGCTTTGGGCCTTAGGCGGGGTACACCCTGGACAGTGGCCAACTCGTCGCAGGGCTGACACATAGACAGACAACCATTCACGCACACATTCATCCACTAGGGACAATTTTAGAGTCACCAATTAACCTAATGCATGTCTTTGGACGGGATTCGAACCCACGAGACAGGGGCGCTAACCGCTCTGCCACCGTGCATGGTTGGGTTAGAATATAGTATACATATAGTATGGTATAGTATAACAAAGAATAGAAGAGGAGAGGATAGCATACAGTGGAATACTACTGGTATACTATATTATTCTATAATAACTGCAGTATAGTAGCTATGAAATGCCAAGTGAAAAGTTATACTGAGTACTATAGCATTACATACTATTACTATACTATACTGTGCTATGCTATTCTATACTGTAATATACCATACTATAATGCAAAATATTATAGGGTTGCATAGCACAGCAAACTACTGCTCTACTATAGTATTATAGTGTATAATAGGGTAGAATAGAATAGTATAGGACATTCTGGTATACTATACTCAACTATGCTATAGGCTATGTTATCCTATGCTATAGCATAGTTGAGTTATAGTTAGTACTATATAATTATACCTTTCTATACTGTACTGTATTATATTAAACTATAGTATAGGCAATGTATTATAGATTAGTATAGCACAGCATACAACTAGTATATTTTACAATACTGTACTATACTATAGTAAGATATGCTATTCTATGATATGATATACTATAACATAGTGTAGTATAGTACTATACTGTAGCAGAGTACATTCTAGTTATAGATCAAAGCATAGCATAGCACAGACAATAGTATGACAATAGTAACAGCACAGTATATACTAGTACAGTATTCCCAAAGTGTCCTGCCTCTATCTCTCTTTGTACTCACCCAGCCAGCATATGAATGCTTTAGCCACCAGAGCTGTGTTCCTCAGGTCCCACACATAAGGGTAAAGGTCATAGAGCACAGCCCTGTTGGCCCCACCCACCACGCTGCAGTGGAGCTGTGCTATGTCTTCACACAGGGACAGGAACCCAGAGGCCCGGCCACGCCACTCATCAATCTGAGGACATACATACATACAAGTTCAAATGGTCACGTACATATCAACACTCACATTCATCAATCATCACCAACAAGAAATCTACACAAAACACACACTGACCTTCTGAGATGGTGCCTTCTTGCTGTTAGTGCTGACCAGGTGGCAGTTTGCTTTCAGCCATGTCAGGTCCTGTAGCAGTTTCTGGGCAGACGGGCCATGCTCGTGGGGCAGATAATGAAGGCCAACCAGCAGCCGCACCTGGGATTCACTTAGTAGGCCCTTCCCACCACAGAGCCCCCGACCCTGGGCCTTCTGTCCCCTACCTCCACCTGAAGGTGCTCCAGGCCTCGATCCTGGAGGTTGTTGATTGGGTTGACTAGGCTGGTTTGACATCTTCTTTTCCACCTCTCGTCCCTCCCTCTCCCCCTTGATCTTAGTTGGTGACGATGGGGGTGAGCTGGAGTTCAGGGGGAAAACAGGAAGTTTGGCCACGCCAGAGGTTCCTCTGAAGGTGGAAGGGCAGTCTGTTCTGTCAGGAGTTTTGCAGCGAGATGTTGGAGCAGAGGAACGCTGGTCGGCTCGTGAGCTCTGCCGACCTGTAATGATAATAAAAGCCCCACAAGTTATGTTTTTAAGTACAAATATAGCACTGTGGACAGAAGACGTTTTTGTTGTGTAACCTACAAAAATTCCATTTACGGTCAGCAGTGCACTGAAATAAAATGTTACGGTATATATTGATTTCACGGGTCCACTCAAATGTCATGAAAGTGACTGAGCAGGTAAAGTGTTTGAGTCTAGTCTAATATCAACACACACAGCACAGCGCCAAATCATAATGTTTTACCTGCTTGTAGTGGTTGGTTGAGTTCCTCCATCCAATCACGTAGTGCAGCAGACAGAGCTGTATCAGGACAGTATTCATACTCCTCATCTAGAGTATATACAACATTGTGTTATTATATTTGAGGATACTAAGTTACTCATATTCATACAGTACACAGTGCAGAAAACCACTCTAGAATTCCTTTACATAATCAGTCTGTGATGTCGATTTCTAGTTAGACATATTTTGGTGGACAAACCTACCCACAGACATACCTCTCCTTTATCTGCAATATTTATGCATGACTAGAAAATAAGTGTTTGTTTGCTGGTCTGTTGAAACTACTGTGTGGAAAAACTGAACTGAGAAAATATATTTTTCTTCTGAGTTTCTATTAAAACATGACATTTGAAATTTGTATTTTAAAATACATTTTGTTGCCAACATACCCTACTGTACTTATGCTGGAAATATTGCAATATAATGTCGCATCTCGATTTGGAAAATGATCTGTGGGAATTAAGATAATGCAGCGGCAGAAAACAAAAAGCGCCCAGAAATGCAAGCTGAGTCAACAGAGGCTGTTTTGCGGTGCTGAGTGTTAAATGTGACAAATGTTAAACACAAAAACTCATTTACATGTCTAATCTCAACTTTGATCCTAACTCTAACCTAGAATTCTTCTTGAAAATATTATTTTTTTCCTATATTATTTTAGTCAAATTCAGACCACACTAGAAACCATAAAGTTAGATCCCTCTCACACAAAAAGACTAAATCCAGTAAGTACTTCACATAATGCCAACACCCCATACCCCTGCCTCCCATTAATTAAGATGATGGAAGGACTATTACAGCTCCACTTTCAGAGTTCTAACATAACTGACTTACATTATACTTCAAATATAAAACATCTGGAATACATGCACTTTGTGTGAAATAGACAGCTTTGATCTCTAAACAATGTCTGTAAATAGATTTACACTTTGTTGTGAGAGTAGATGAAGATTGATTTTATTCTGTGTAACAATAGCGGAAAGTGTATTGAGTAACTTTGTCCAGGACACCAGATAGAGCTTTGATTCGTACAAGTTAATTTACTTAAGTAATATCACACAAAATGTCTGCCTGGTGGTTAAAATTGTTTTAGTTGCCAAGCAACACTGGCTTATTAAACATTTCTCCCGGAAGCAATGGAACTAACTGTACATGGCTCTGGTCTGGCAGAGCCAATATTCGTTTATTAACTCGGGACATCTCCTGTCTCATCACTGCTACTTCCTCCTTCCATTAATCTTTTTGCCTTTCTGCGCCGTCCTTCCCTCCCCCCATCCCTTCACCTTTCTTCTCCTCTTTTCCAGCTCTGTACCAGCTTCCCAGCGAATGGAGAGGGATGTAGTTGGCTTCAAACTCGCAGTTGGGGTTGAGTAACAGGCCTCTCAGGTGGCGCCTCAGCTGAGGCTCTCGGCCCTTAAAAGGCCCCAGGAAGAGACGTCTGGAGTCATAGTCGTTAGCGTGCAGGTTGTCCCAGATGAGCGGGGGGCGCTGGAGGACAGACTCCACCTCGGCCAGGCAGTCTACAGACAGCTTCCTGGAGATGACCTTACTGCCTGTGGGAGCGAGAGTGAAGAGAAAAGGTTGACAAGTGGCAGCCTAAAGGTTTGAGAAGCTGTAATGGATAAGTTGTTCCCCCTTCTATTCCTAAGGCACTTACAGACCAATCAGGGTATTTGAGCCATGGAGAGCTTGCCCCTTTAATTTTGGTTCTCTTACACAAGACAGAATAATGCCATTAAAATCTGAACATTCACCAAAGGACCTCACTAAGGCCACTTGAAAATGTATGTCTGTCCTCTTCCAGACCACTGTAGTAAATCAAAACTGAAACAACCCTCAAAATTTAAAGTTTTGCTATTTTAAATATGTCTCTGTGGATTTCCTGCAGTGAAAAGTTCTCAGAAAGTTGGACAGCAGACCCAAGTCCATCACAAAAAGGTGGCAGAGCCTAAAGAACCATATAAAACGTATAAAAGTCAACTACGCTAATGTTCAGTCCAAAGAAAACAATGGCAGAGCAGTTTAAACGTTTGCAAGCCAGGGGACCAAATTGGACACTGAATTTAACATAATTTCCTTTCACTTTAGTTCTTGTTTCACTAGTCAAAGCAAACACCATACTTGTGACCCATGTATGAGCATTCAAGAGCCCCGTCGGGCTCGCAATTTAATCTCCTATTTTCAAACGACTGCCATCATTTGATCATGTAAGCAGTGCATGCAAATTGCCTTAAGGAATGGTTCCAGGGTGAGCAAGGCAAGCCAGGGCTGATAACAGGTTAAGACTACAGTATGTACAACATACAGTATGTGCTCAGAAAGGTTTGCTTTTCCTACCCTGTAAAGTTGACAAGGTAAAGTGAAAATCAAGCATACAAGCTGTAGCTCATAAATTTAATCTATTATGGTACAACAATAATGTGTCTACCAAAGAATAGCTTCTGAGGTAGAAAAAGAAGAAGACAAGCAATACAATTTAAATAATTAACTGAAAGAGGGTAGGCGATAATGTATGTGTGTTTCTATGTCTGTGTGTGTATATGTGCACATAAATGATTTTTTGGTCTTTGGAGGAGGTTGTGCGTGGATTTGTGCCTGCACTTATTTGATTGTGTGCGTGCCAAGCTGTGTTTTGCCCGTGTCTGTGTGTGTGGGTGTGTGTGGGTGTGTGTGTGTGTGTACTTAAGTACTCTGGTTTATGTCTGCAAGAACAGATCCATAGAGATTATAACTCGTTAAATCCATTAGTTCATCATTTTAAATATTTCATATTTATGTGTCTCACCTGTCCATATCACAGTTATGTTGGGCAGCAGGTCCTCTCCAACAGTCTGCAGGTAGGGAGACTTTGATATACTGGGAGAGCACAGAGAACCACAGTACTCTACAGGGAGAGAGAAAGAGAGGTACATTTTGTCATCAAACTCAATGTAAAAACTGCCCATGTCAAATCTTATAAGGTTCTGTAGACAACAAATATTTCAATTCAATTCAGTTTAGCACTTCTACCTGTAGGGCAGAATAGGAAGACAGGTGGTTCCCCTAAGAACCGATACATCTCATTGGTTACAGTGACCTGAGCATGAGCGAATGAAGAAAAGGCCTCACTGTCTGCCTGACACATGGAGTGATCGATGTCATCAAACAGAATGGCGAATGCCTGGCAACCCAGGTCTGATACCTGGAGAGACAGACGAGGTTGTGTGAGCGAAAAAGAAACAGAGGCTCGAATCCTAAAAAGTAACATTCCTGGAGTATTTATTATCTTATTGTTTCACACACCTGTCTCAGCTTGCGTTTGAGTAGTGTCAGGTCACAGGAAGAAGAGAAGACGATGTCCTGACCAGGGGAGAGGGCGTAAACAAACCTCAGGCCTCTCGACTGCGCCTCCGCTATGAGAGTACGCAACTGACCTGAGAGGAGAGGAGAGGAAAAATCTTGAATTTGAAATTTACAGTGAGACAAAATGAGACACACTGGCCAGTGTTTGCAAACACATAAACTACGATTACAGATGTCTGAGGATGATAAACAACAGCAGACTCTTCATCTCACATTTGAATGTTTCTCTTTAATCTCGACCTTATGAATTCCACACTAACGCCCAACAGTCTTCCAGGGTACTATCAAAATAGTATAATGGGCAACATAAAAACTGTTGATGACATTAGGATGGTAATGAAAAATACATTTACGAATAAATGTCCAAAAGGCAATTTCATATTTGGGACAGTGAATATTCTCCCTGATTGAAGAGAGAATGTCCAAGGGCAGTACTGGTGCGGATCTGAAACAAGTTAGGCTCTAGTCTGCAGTCAGTATGCAGCACATAGCTTAGGTCTTTTGGGTCAAATGAGCCGCCGATCATTAAAACTTAAGAGAGCACCAATTTAGCATTGCACTCCTATAACATTGGCAGACTCATGAAGGAAAGTTTGAAAAAAAAAAAAGCCCCAACCGACGCTGACTCAAGTGACATCACTGGAGGCAATTTATAAGAGTTCATGCAGCTCCTTCTCGAGCCAACTTTTTTCACAAATGTAGCAGTAACTCCCGATCACCTGTAAATAGACGTTGATGTGTAAAGTTCCACAGTGATTATTATTCGAAATGTATATTTATAGCTTTGTAGGAAAACTTGGATGCACAGATGGGTGGATGAATGGTTGAATAGATAAATTGACAGATAGACAGTTGAATGTTTGGGATGTTCTTACCCTCCTCTTCAGGAGAATAGACTTCTCTCCACAACAGTCTGTGTTTTAGATCATCTTTTGGGCCATACAGGTAGGTGTTCAACCCCCAATGCTGCATCCTGGCACAGAAAGGATGGACATGGAGGCATGGGGAGGCAAAATGAAGTGCAGGTTTAAGTCATTTCATTTCTAAATCTGTGAATCTGCAACAAGGGGAAAAGGAAAAGACATTCACTTATGAAATGTCAGAACCTTCACTTTCCCATCACCACTATGACCACCACCAAGACCAAAGGTGCTCTGCCATTTTCTGTCCAGACTGCAAACTGTTGTCACTTTTGAAATGATTTCTTAAAGCAAGTTTATTAAAGGTTTAAAAAGAGTTTTAAAAAATTTGATTTTTCTAATGTTGCCCTCATAGTTCCTATTTTACTCCCCTACATCTCGGTTGTGTGCTACATTGTAGCTCGCGTTTCGATTTGATTTGAATTTGGGGTTATTCTTTATATTATTGTGAAGTTCATTGGGTTTACCTGATGTGGGTGGGAAAAGACTGAAAAACAACAAGCACCAAGAAAATAGATCCACTGTATCGATCGTGGGCCTCCACGGCCATCTCTGTTACAGGAAATGACCTCCTGAATTATAAATAGAGCATAGTACTAGGAAATAATATCTGCATTACACGCATACACACAAAAATATGAATATTGCTTTCTCTCGCTCTCTGGACATGGACCAGCTCTTGTCTTCCTTGTCATTTGTGGGTGGACTATGTTCTCACTCTCTCCGTGCTTCATTTCCTGGACAGATGGTATGCAAGTCGCCTCCACAAAGCTGCAACCCACCTCCCTCAAACACGCCATCAGATACACACACACACACACACACACACACACACACGCACTTACATACTGTTCACACATCCGTCGTTCTACTCTGACAAACTTATGCAACACTGAATTTTGCCTGCACCCCACACTTCAGTCTAAAAAAAGATCCTCTATATTTAAACCTGGAGCCTACACATTCAGCTGCTGCTGCACTGACAAAAATTTGGAAATCAAATTCAACCTCATAGTCTCTTTGTGAAACAGCGATGGCCTGTTCATCACCTGAAAATCAATCAAGTTTGGGGCCACATTTGTAGTGACTTGGTTTTGATGACAGATTGTGTGTTTTTGTTAGAAATATTGTACAGTTTATCAGTACTTAGGTTCAACGGTCCAGAGCAATGGAGACTGTGGAAAAGAGGTGAAGAGGCGAGTGCAAGCAGGTTGGAACGGGTGGAGAAAAGTGTCAGGTGTGTTGTGTGATAAAAGAGTATCAGCAAGAATGAAAGGAAAGGTGTTCAAGACGGTGGTGAGACCAGCGATGTTGTACAGCTTAGAGACAAGAAAAGACAAGAGGCAGAGCTGGAGGTGGCAGAGCTTAAGATGTTGAGGTTCTCCTTGGGAGTGACGAGGATGGACAGGATCAGGAACGAGTACATCAGAGGGACAGCTCATGTTAGATGTTTCGGAGATAAAGCCAGAGAGGCCAGATTGAGGTGGTTTGGACACGTTCAGAGGAGAGACTGTGAATATATTGGTAGAAGGATGCTGAGGTAGCTGGAGCTGCCAGGCAGGAGGTCTAGAGGAAGACCAAAGAGGAGATTTATGGATGTAGTGAGAGAGGACATGAGGTTAATTGGTGTGAGTGAAGAGGATGCAGAGGACAGGGTTAGATGGAGGCGCATGATTCGCTGTGGCGACCCCTGAAAGGGAAAAGCCGAAAGGAAAAGAAGATTGTACAGTTTATCATAACATGAGTAGGTACAGAAACAGTGTGCTATGATGACATGGTCCGTATATTTAAGAGCAGTGGAAAGCAGAGAGCAGAGAAAACATATTATCTCCGGGGATGTAGTCGGCAGCCACTATTGGCTGTTGAACTGCAAAACTGTGTCACAGCTCCCAACGGGGATTTACATCCCTCCACTTATTTGTAAGATCAGTGTGTCATCAAGAATTAATTGGTTCCCTACTATCTACAAGGTATACAGTGCATTAACTCATATTTAACCCACTGCTATCATTGTGTACATGTTTTCATGTACACAATGCATTTTCATGAATGGGCTACAGATTCCTTAAGTGGCACTTTGTGTATATTTTGCACTTGGAAATGATCTTTTAGTAATCTACTGTAGTTCGCTGTCATGGAGTTCACTTTGAGCTGTTTCAAGCTGAAAGGCCTTGTGCCTCTTTTGTCAGCTGATGAAACTGTTAATGGCACTCTCAATAAGAAGCTGCCGTATTGTTTTTTTTTTGCCAATTCAAAGAGACTTGGCTCATGACCCTGCTGCCTTGATACTGGATTACTGTCTCTTGGAGAGTTCACACTGTATAGAACACTGGATTATCTTGAATGTTGATTTTATCTGGTTTAAATGGCTTTCGTCCACAATATTTATGTTATCATGAGGCTTGCAAAAGAACGTCAGAAGTCTAGCAGGCTCACAATGATAAATGCTAATATTCGGATGTTTAGCAGGTATAATGTTTACCATGTCCACGTTAGTTTAGGGTGTTAACATTTGCTAATTAGCGCTAAACACAAAGTACAGCTAAGGCTGTATTTTATCGAAATGTTGACCTGGAAATAGAAATTATAGATACAGACATTTACACCTGATGATGGCACAAAATGAAAAAAACAGATAAAGATAAGAATTCATCCTGAGGGGACCATGAATGTACCAAAGTTCATGGTAATGCATCCAATAGTTGTTGAGTTTTTTAAGTTAAAACCACAAATGTAAACTTTATGTTTGGGAAGCATGGATGTCTGTGCACACTTTTGTGCTAATCAAAATAGTAGTTGTTGAAATACAAACGTGAACTTCATGGTGACGCTAGAGGGAAAGTCAGGGGCTCGCCATTCATTTGGATCAGGGGTCAGGATCATTAGGATTCATCCTTTGGGCCCCATGAATGTCTGTACAAAATGTCATGGCAGTCCATCCAGTAGTCGCTGAGATATTTCAGTCTGACTGACCATCAGCTCAACATTGCCACCGCTACAGCCATGCTGTTAGCATCTATGGAACCAAATGACCCGCATCTCATCTTTGATCCTCTTGTTCTATCCTTCTACTCTCCCTCTCCCCCTCCTGTCATCCATGGCTGGGGCTTGGGACTGAGGATGAGCCTGCCCTTTGCTATGTAGTCATTCTGCGTCAGTGATTTCTCTCAGGTCAGCCCACAGGTGTCAGGTCAGTAGCTCCTGAGCTCACGCTGCTCATGTGAAGAACATCCACACAAAAACACCCCCTCTGATCAGGTTAACGAGGCATGCATGGACACCTGTGCTCACATACACACAACACAGTACAAGTAACCTTGCAGACACCAGGTTCATTGCAGTTTAAATGTATCCTTAAAGAGTGGTGGCAGACTTACCATTGGAAGAGAACTTTCCTCTGATCCATAGACCACGGCCTCCCATAGAACCCTGCAGAGGAAAAATAAAATGAGTGCACACATGTCACTATAAATCCACATCTTCATATATGCATGATCACTGACATGATGAAACATCTCGATTATTGATTAGTTCTACAGGGCCATGCAGGGAACATGTTTCTGTAACTGTATGGTTTACCATTATATGCATTAATGGTTGGTGGAAATCCATTTTGATATATTAAATGTATTTTCCGTTGATCAGTAAATAACTGTGTATATCATATTTAAACAGATGTTGCATGAACACTGGATTTGCACCATGGCATTCGGTGGCATATATCATATCATATGGTTCTCTGTACAGTTTTTTAGTTCCCCGGCTTTGCAGCAGTGAACCAAATCTAGACATTTTTTAGCCACTGGACACAATAAGAGGATATTACAGCTACAGTACTGAATACATGGGCACATAAAAGGATGCGAGCGCTTCCTGTGCATCCCCTCTGTGTTTGGCAGAGGCATAATTCATCTCCAGCTACACTCTCCATCACATTTTCTATTTTTAGAAATAAGAGCATCTCCAGTGTCCCTCTCCCTTCTTTGTGTTTTTTTAATAAGTCTGCAATATATGTGTGCGTGCGTGTGCTCTTGTTTTACTACATTCGTGGGGCCAAAATGCTGACCCCACAAGTTTAAAGGGCTTTTTGAGGGTTTCAGGGTAACGGTTAGGTTTAGGCATTTAGTTGTGATGGTTAGGTTTAGGGTAAAGGGCTAGGGAATGCATTATGTCAACGACGGATCGCCACAAAGATATTGCTGCAAACCTGTGTGTGTGTGTGTGTGTGTGTGTGTGTGTGTGCGCGCATGCATATGTGTGTACAGTAAACGGGTTGTAGTGAGAAGTAAATCGGATCCACAAAAAATCCAGACTGCTTTCTCCTGCATGCCCATGGGGAGTGTGTATCTTGGTGTGAAGTGAAGTGTACCTGTGTACATGTGTGTGTCCTGCGGAGTGCTAACTCTGTTGGATGCCACCACATGGAACTGAGAAACACACAATGGTTTGAGGGATTCCAAGAATTTGTAATAAGGTGTGCATGTGTGTGTGTGTTTGTGCTAGAGCTGCATGATGTGTCATACTTTTATTATCACTGCGATATGAATTTCCACAATAAAGACATGCCAAAGGGCTGTGAAACCAGATTAGCTGAGAATCATAGAGCTGAAAAGTTGAGACAGTGGACAGACCAGTACTGAAACAATTAGTCATTTATGAACATTTTTATATCAATAGTTTTTAATAATCAATCGTTTAAGTCACTGTCACTTTTCTCTGTTTTATATGAATGTGAATTGGATAGTTTGGGATTTTGGTCTGATGGTCAGACAAAGCAAAACATGTTGATGTGCCTTTTTCCCTACTGTATGGCATTTCATAGACTTAATCGGTTAATTAAAAACATAATCAATTCAAATAAAACAGACCTCGTTTACAAAGAGGACAGACACATTTCCACCTCCTTTTAGCAGCATATACAGTAGATCTGTTCTCACCATTGCCAGCGGTTTTGACAAGCCACATTTCTGTCACGTTGTGATCATATAAAAATCACATAAAGCAGTGTGGTTTTGTGACTGCACAACTATAAAAAATAATTATTTCTAAAATTGTGCAGTCAGAGATTCAGAGGTGACAGAAAATTGGCTTTTAAACACTGCTAGAAATGATGAGAGTCTGATCTGGTTTATCACCCACTCTCACTAGCAGTACAAACAAAAATGTATTAAATGCATATGAATTGTCATTATGTTGTCTTGTAAAAAAAACATTAGAAATCCTTCAGAAAACAATATTTTTGTTAGATTTTTTTAGGGTCTATATTTGCAGCATAAATTCTTTATATTGTGAGTGAAGGGACAGGTATGTCACAATTATCACCTGCCTTTTTTCATCATCAGTTTCTTCTTTTTCTGCAGTAATTAGTCTGTATCCTGCTTTGTCATTGTCATAACCTGCAGCTGTAACCTGTATTATCACCACTGCTAATGTTGTGGTTGTCTCCCCCTGTTCTTTCTCATCATTATCCCCCTCATCATCACTATCATTACCGTTATCCCCATCACTTCCAACATAATCAGTCCTCTTCACTGGCATTTTTTCATTGACGCCCTCAATTTGTCCTCTCCTTCATTGCTTTCTTTCACTCTCCCAACATCATCATTACAGTGTTCTTCTTCACATCCTCTGTCACAGCATCTCCATCATCCCCACTACTGTCATGTCACCCCAACAAACATCATCACAGTCTCGTCATCATTCCCATCATTATCATAATTGCCATCTTAATCATCATCGTCACCTTCACCATTATTGTCATTATCAATATCATCACATCATCTTTATTTCCACCATTATCATTGTCATCATCATCATATTTATTACCATTAGTATCATCATCTCCATCGTCTTATTCATTACCACGAGCCATTATCCAGAGTATTTCCGTTCCTTAGGTTGCAGCCTACGAACCAGACATTATTGACTTGTTTTCCTGCTCTTTGATCTCCACTTCAAGCCTGGCTGATCACCACCACATCATCCCATAAACACCTCTATATCCTACCTACGTCAGTGTTCACACACATATTAGCACTCCCACGCCCCCTCTACCCACAGTAAGCGACAAAACAAAGCTGAAATATAGGTCAAACGGTGGTCTATTCAAAATCATCTCCCCGAGGTAAGAAAAAAAAATCACATGATCTGACAGGAGGTCAGTTATGAATGCGACCGCTCTTACCTTCCACCACCCCACAAAGAAACTGCTTCTTCTCCTCCATCCTGTCCTCGGCCCCGCTACCTCCCTCCGCTTCCAGTCGGCCTCTAGCGAGCGAGGGAAGGCGAGATGCTCTCCCCGTCTGTCAGTTTAGACACCGGCGCTATTCTTCATGCTTCTCCTCGGTGTGTCTCCACCTCCTCCTCTTCACTCTCCTCCTCTTCACATCGCTGGAGCTCTCGTGCTGCGTTCAGGTGGTCCGCGGAAGCTTTCGAGTGGGCTACTTATGGCTCGCGCAAAAAAACCCAGCCTAATAACAACGGTGTTTTTGGTGGTCCAGTCTTTTCAGGGAGATTATCACAGACTTAAGCCTATCCTGCAGTATACTGTGGTGACAGACCTTTATGTTTATTGTTACGGGTTCATACAAAAGGATTAACTTTGTATGACACTTACAGGCTGTCTAAACAAAGTTAAGTTCATTTGCAATAAAACTGCAGACTGAAACAATAAAAAATGCTACAATAAAGAGACAACGTGACTGTAAAATGAAAAAAGGTAGAACTCAATAAACAGATATTATAACTATTTTTAATAGGCAAATAAAGGGAAACACATTTTCACAATTAAAATGAGTAAGCTGTCTGATTAGAGGAGAGCATACATCACTGTATGATAGGCCTAACGTACTGCTTTGTCATTTGATTTGTTAAACTGCTGTGGCACGGCAATAGACCTTTTTCATGGCCGACATTTTGAGATGGCCACAGAAAGCACAGCATCTGATAAGGTTAATAATAATAACCGCTGTATTTTAGCTGGCCCTGATATTGTGTCTACTGTCCCGCTGGCCCGGCTTAGTGGGGCCACAGACCGGGAACAGCCGCCCTTTATGCTATTAGTTAATTAACGTAGCCGACAACTGTGCTTTCCCCTCTGCAGAGGCTTACAGGCGGCATTATCCTCTTTTGGCCAGCAGGGGCAGAAGAACTACAAAACAGCCCTGACAGTTGAAGTTTGCTCGTTGTTAACTAGCTACATTCCACGCATATCCAGCATACACAGAACAACATTATAATCCTGTTGAAGTTGTGTTTCTGGTTACCTGACAAATGTAAGTCCAATATTCACTGGCCTAGCTGTTTTAGGGTTGACCAACTCCTGGGGAAACTTTCTTGGTCTTTAGCTTTGTTAGCAGAAGTTAGCTGGCGTTAACTGTTAGCTAACCGTTAGATGTTTGACTTTTCCACCAGCTAACGGCATGTTAACGCTAGTTGCGGGGTTTGTCTGTCAGCTGCTTGGTGCTAGGAAGGTAACGTTAGTGGGTTTATTTCTACAACTAACGTCAAGCGCCCCCTTTTACATTAACTATTAGCTAAATGTAGTAATTTCATTTAGTGTAAATAATATACTAATACTAGGCTACAATAGCTTCGCTAATTATTTGCATAATATAGTAGAGTTAGAAACTGTATAGGTACAAGTTTATTTAATAGAAATACATGTAGGATAATGCAAAAACAGGGAACAATCATGTTACATAGTAAAATCCATAAACATAACGTTAGACACTACAAACAGGTTTATATGTGACCAGTCACATATAAAAATGAGCATTCAAGGTAAAATTATCTAGCCTATTAAGTTAGTTCCATACAGCATTTCAAATACACGTTCAGTGTTCAACATAAATCTTATGTTGTTTCACATATATAGTGTGTATAGTGTAATTGGTTCTGTGCCAAAATTACACAGTGAAAGTAACGCAACTTAATTTCAATTGTTTCTCTGTGGCAGCATTTCTATATCTCAACCATTTTTCCATCATGACACGTGCCCGTGCAGACACAATGACGACCTAGTTTCTATTGTGGTTTCAGTGGGGTTTGTTTTTTTGGTCACAATTCAGATTATACCGGTAGCCGTGAAGGCAGCATCTGCTACTGCTTCCAGCTTCAGGTCCGCACAGGCGCACTGGCCTCTAGCAAGCAAGATATGCAAGGTAAGTGTAGCTGTGTGTGTGTGTGTGTGTGTGTGGTAGCTTGATAATCATACTCAATGGCGATTTCATTACAGCCTAATTTTTCATATTTGAAACAAAATGGAGAATTTCGAGATGTGGAGGGTGTGTGGGTGGGGTGGCTTCATTGATCTTTATCTGTTCTCTGGATGCTTGGGGGGAACAACACCCTATATGTCAAATATTTTCCAGGAGACTGTTTTGAAAACTGTCAGGATTATAGGCCTAAAACTGTATGTTTCTTAAATGATTAGGCTATAATGATGTCTTAGTTTCTGCCCTTTGTATTATAATGCTCTGTGAAACACATTTACTATGATATCACTGTGAATTAATAGGCTGTTGTATAAATCTGATTCTGAGCACCCCTTGCTGGAATTAAACTAAATTAAATTCACATCAGAAGGTGAACTGATAGTAGGTCAAGTTCATTTCTCATTGTGGAAACCTGGTTAGTGGAAAAGCCTAAAATAGGTTCAAGTTTTCATAAATACCCCAAATCAGCAGACAAAAAAGACACATTAAAGATATGAAATACTGTAGACATATAAACATGATGTACATTTTAATATATTTGTGCAATATAATTATACGTTTCTCTGTAAATGTTTCGTTATTGGATGATTGGCTGATACTACTACTAGCAGGATGGAGCAGAAATGTACAACATGAAACAATGAAATGTACTTAGGGCTGAGGAGCACTAACAGTGAATTATGGTACAGTTAGCATGGTTACACTGTCTGGTTCACTACTTTGAAGTTTGAGAAACATCACTATATACAGTAGGTGAGTGGGCAAACCAGAGAAGCAGTGATTGATTTTACTGGCTTTCAAGCAGACTTAACTATTTCCCTTTGGCTACATAAACCTGTTGGCTCACCGCAAGTCTTGGTTTCAGAGCATGTAGGCAGGTCATGTATGTGTAATGTTAATATTCATAAAGATGTGAAGGTATGCGTAGTAGGTAAGTAAGAAAGTTACCCATGAATTATCATGACAACTACTTTCAAGAGACCCCTGAGCAAGTAAGGGGTCTTAGGAGAAGAATGGGGTATAACTGCGTACAGTTGAGACGGTATGTTTACGCTATCTGTAACAGAAGCAGGATGTGCTGACAAAACGTGTGTACGTGCTTGCAAAATCTTCTCTAAACAAATCGGCCTGATTTTATTCATTTAATTTTTTACTGGCTTTGTTGCTATGTTTGAATCAGCAGAAAAAAAACGACATACAGTAAGATTAAAGATAGTAGCACAAATGTAGAATTATACAAGAAACTATGTTGAAGGTTCCTTATAAAAGGAATTAAACAGTATTTATACCCATGTTGTAACCTACCAGTATTTTTCTAAGTTGAAAATATTTTGGAAGGAACATGAGCTGGCCATGCTCAGTGTAAAGATTTCTCCCGTTGAAAAGCTCATGCACACTACATCTCTTTCCCAGCATGAAACCAGTCCCCCTGTTACCAAAAAATAAATCATCCATCCATCTCTGTTTGTGTGTGTCTGTCTCTGTGAGTGTATCAGGACCCGAATCAACATCTTTTAACCAGTACAGCGAAGTTGCAGCAGGAGTTGGCTTATGAAGCAGGAGTAGACCATCCTGGCTGTCCAGGCTAGCTTGCTGTCAGAGGAGGTGCTTCAGCAAACTGGCCCACAACACAAACAGGGGGAGTACAGAACAGACAGAGGACGTGGAAACACCTTAAAGACAGCTTTAAGATGCAGAGTGGTTGGTTGCCTTCACAGACCATTGTGCAGTCAGGTGATTAAACCCCTCAGTATTCTTAAGCAAGACAGTGAATCGACTCAAGCTTTAGTGGAAGCCTGTGGTTGACTTTGACCTCTGACCTCCCACTTTACGAGAGTAGGAGTGGGGAGCTCTCCTCTTGTCCCATTTACAGAAGTAGTAGTGCTACCTTGAGAGGGCGGACAGGCACGATACCTCCATGAAACACAATCGACTGGTCAAACTGCAATCCTAGTCACCACAAGATGCCTCTTTCGGACTGGGGTGGCAGTTGATGCCCTTTTTAATTATTTTAAGATGTCGAGTCATGGATGAATTTTATACAGCTTAATCAGGACAAAACAGAAGTATTACTTACCATGACACTGAGAGAAATAGCATTAAAACCCTGTGATAAAACTTAGGGGTCATCTTTGACTCAGACCTCAGTTTTGAGCCGCAATTAAAAATATTGCAAAGAGTGCCTTCTTATCATCTTCAGAACATTGCCAGAGTGCGATCATTTTTCACTCAAGCCAATACAGAGACACTTATGCACACTTTTATTATCTGCAGGATTGATTACTGTAATGCTCTGCTTTCTGGTTTGGCAAAACATAATACATTTCAACTGCAGCTGCTTCAAAACACTGCTGCACGTGTGCTGACTTGGACTACAAAGAGAGCACACATTTCACCAAGTTTAAAGTCTCTGCATTGGCTACCTGTCTGCTTTAGAATTGATTTTAAGAACCTTATTATATTTTATTAGTTTATAAGTCACTAAATGGTCTTGATCCAAAATATCTATCAGTTTTGCGTTTATCTTACGAACCTTCCCGAACCCTCAGGTCCTCTGTTAGTAGGCTTTTAATTATCCCTAATGTCCAGATAAAAACGCACGGTTAGGTGTCCTTCTATTAAAAACACTCCCGGCCCAATTTTCTTGAATCTTGGTGGAGTGGGGAAGCATGGGCCAATGAAGAACCCATAAAACTTTGGAGTGGATATGAATCCTGGGCAGCTACACAAATAATTTTTCATTTTCTCTATGGCAAAATGAACTGAGTTCATCGCACATGCGCCAACCCGTCGCAATTAAAGCCACCACAAACATCACTGTATAAACAAATGCAAGTGAGGCCTGTGCTCTCCGATTGCCCTTCTTCTAGGTATGTTTCACCTCACTCAGAAAGTTTTGTGTGGTTTACAGTGAAGAGACTGAAATCATTTGTTTTATTTGCTACTTATGCAGTTGCCTTCATGGATTCAGTTTAAGGGAGAAGATATAGTGTAAAGATATGTTCACGGTTACAGACAATGTTAGACATCATAATTCATACAGTATGCCACATCGGATTATGAAGCATTACTGAAACCACAAAAACTTGAGTCGGCATTAGGAAAATGTGTAGGCCTACACTGGCCAGTGATATTGCTCATGTCTGACACAGACCAACATTCCCCCTAAAACATTAAACTGAAATGATAAAAAATGGAGAATCCCATACAGAGCCGCTACTAAAAGTTATGCACATATAATAATTTGTTGATGGGAAATTGATCACGGGTCATAGATGCATTGTATAATGTAATGCAGTATATTTAGTAGATGTTTTCCATGAAAGCAGTTCACACCGTTTTACTGGGCATGTAGTTTATAAGGAGTCAAAGTAACTCAAAATCTTGCTACAGAGCACCATGCCCTCTCCATTAAGAACAGGTGTCCCATTTACATTTAGTCATGTAGCAGACACTTTTATCCATAGCAACTTACATATGAGAACATTCACAAACCGAAGGCGCAGCTTCGGGAGCATTTTGGGGTTCAGTATCTTGCCCAAGGATACTTCGACGCATGGCTGGGGGATTGACCCGCTGACCTTCCGATTGGCAGGCAACCGTTCTGCCACCAAGCCACAGCCGGTGTCCCAGGGGAATATCAATCCGCAATCTGACCAACAGAGAAAATGACTATTTTCCATTCAAATTAAATAGCCTGATTAAAAATATGTAAGAGGAACAAGGAAACAATAATGGTACATGACTGAGAGAGTGGCAGGGGAGGATTCCATGGCATTCAGTGACATTTGTGGGCAACTCCTTCCTCAAAGCATAGCACTGATAACATTAAGGCAGGTCAATCATTACTGCATTCAGGCTTTCTGATAAACTATGTTTAGCAGGAAGAAATTTGGCAGGATTTTACTTCACCTAAAAGGTTATTTCAACTATATGAGAAGACCAACTTGGGTTTATGTAAGTAGGAAATTGTTCTAAACTGATTAATTATAAGGCCAGCATCATGTTTGCAAAGAGGAAGAGATTGCACTAAAGAAAGTTTTACTTAAAAAAAAAAAAAGTGAAATTGATGCTGCAACAACTTTAAAATAATCAAATTATGTAAAAATAGATGAGAATAAAAAAGATTTAGTAGTTATTGTTTATACATATTATGTATTATATTATTGTAAATAATAAAAGACACTGGTCTGTGCTATTTAGCGTGAGACAAAGGGAGATACACACACACACACACACACACACAGGTTGGGTTTGACTGCATACCTGTCCAACAGTGCATTTCAGAGAAAAACATGACAGAAATGTCAAGATTTAGCTTTTGCTTCCTGATTCCTGCACCAAGGTTGTCTTCGTCATAGAAGAGTCTGTTTTTCTTCAGTAAATCCTGAACATCAAACTGGTATTTAGCTTCCATACAAGCAGCACACATTAACTGGCAGGGTTTGAAGAGATAATGGTAAGCAGAGTCACTAACTGTACCATATTCTGCGGGGAAGTGAATTAGTCATCTATATGCTGGCATATATCCACACGTATCTCATTTAAAAGGTAAGTGGAGTTGGTTTCCACATTTTAGTAGGAATTTGTTAACATTATTTATCTTTTCAAAGGCATTTTTTTTTTTATTAAGGTTTAACTCATGGATTATGGGCAGATCATCTTTGTGCTCACAGGTTGGTACGTCTTTTTTGAATATTCTGGTTGTCTATTTAAACCAATTGCAGCTTAAGCAGTCTTCACTTAGTACTGTATATATGTATTTCTGCATTGGGTGGAAGTGAGACAAAGAGGACAAGACATGGTATTTTAATGTTTGTTAATTGATCAGTTGTTTGATTATAATACATGTATTCCCGTACAGGTTTTAGGGCAGGAATTCCAAGTTCAGAAAATGTTGTTTTCTCTAGGGATTTTTGATCATAGTCATAAATGAATTATGGTAAAGTGACAAAGAGGAAGGTGTGTACGGTATGTCTCAATGTATTTTGAATACTATGAATGTAATCATACACACAGTCATACAGATATTTCTTCACATTTACTCCTGCTTTTTGGAGGATTAGGAGGGTAACATCTTTTTTGTTTTTATCTCGCTAGAGTAAAATACCTTAACAGCTGGTGTTTTCTGCTCAATTCACCTAGTAGCTGAACTGGTTGTGTTCTCTTTATATCGTCACTGGTGAACAGTTAACGCCAATTTACTCACACATACTGAACCTTGATCTGGCTCAAGCTGATAGACAAATTGTTAAGGCAATGGACATTAAATCCAGCAGGGCTGTTTGGTTCAGGTTCAGTGGAGCATTCATTGTTTCCATGCTCTGTAGTCATGATACAGTGTATAAATAATTAACCATGAATAAATGAGGCTCTTAGTGTTTGAACAATAAACAACAACATTTCAAGTACTTATAAGGTGCTTTTTACTGTCATCAAGCCGCTTGCAGATGAGTTAGCATCCAAAAATCTCATCAATGAGGAAAAAGGAATGTAAAACCCCACAGTAATGCTGAACCCATCTGATGTATAGGGCCTCTTCATGTTCACTTTAAAAGAACATAGAAAGTTTACGTGCTTTATAAAAAAAGTAAAGTAATGAATATAAAGTACAAAAATGAATATGTTTTGTTTTAGGAGCACTGGTCAGCGTTGCCTCTGTTCAGGCTCGGCACTACTACTTTGTGAGTACGCCACTGAACTGGAATAAAGCTCAGAGCTTCTGCAGAGAGGTCTGCACTGACCTGGCCACCATAGAAAAACAACTGACGTTAGTGCCATTGTCAGCACCACATCGAACTACACAGGCAAGTTCTCATACAGTGTATTTATACATACTGCTCAAAAAAATAAAGGGAACACTTGGAGTTGCATTGTGTTGTTTAAGTGTTCCCTTTATTTTTTGAGCAGTATATATATATATAATCATATACATGATGATGTGTAATGTGAAAGAACAACAAAGGCCCTCAATAAAAAATAGAGGAGAGACATAATTTAAGGAATGTTCAGTAAAGTCATTTACATTTTAGGTCTATTTTAATTTAAGCTGTTTTATATAATGATCATCTTTTTGAACAGGCAAGGCTTGGATAGGTCTCTATGATGATTTGCTAAACAGCTGGAGATGGTCCCTGAGTGACAGCGGCTTCTATGTTGAAGGAGGGACAGTTTCGAAACTGGTATACTGGTCAGCCCAACAATGTTGGCGGACAACAGTACTGTGTGGGGCTTTTCAGTGGGAGTCCATGCTTTGGCACGTGGGTAGACCTTCAGTGCAACTACCAACTAAGATTTGTTTGCTACAATGGTGAGTTTTCTTATAGTGTAAGAAAGGGCTAAATAGATATTCTAGCATTTCCAGAAACATCTTGCAACTTCTATGTATGTATTGAGGTGACATGAGCAATGTTTTATCCCGCTGAATCCAGATCCTGCCTACATTGTAGCAAAATGAGTGTTGTCTACAAGTCCATCCTGACATGGTTAATAACGTCTCTTCATCAATATATTTTCAGGTACAGTAAATGGCACAGCATCCTTTGTAAAGGTCAACACATATTTGAATTGGACCGAAGCTCAGAGATTCTGCAGGGAGAATTATGTCGATCTAGCAAGGTACAGTGTGCGCTAATGATGACTACTTAAGGTTTGATCTGTTCTGTTGATGAAATCAGGCTTATTCAGTACTGTGACAGTTGATTAGAATCCCAATTGGATTGGAATATCTGTCCTACTTTTTTATTTGATCCTTTTTGTCATTTTAATCCCTCCCTTCCTGTGTCTGTTCCTTTGTTATTATTTTCTAATTGTTTGCCTATAACTTCTGTATTTTTCATAGTTTTAAGACTGTAAGGCACTTAGAGCTAAGTCACATAGTGTGATGGTGATGATGATCATTGTGATGATTACAAACAGTATTAGTAATAGTGTTATAGTAGCAACAGTATACCTTAATTGTAAGGTGATTATGTTGCACTGATGATTTTAAATAGTGTTAGTTAATGGCTGCGTTGTCCAGGTGGCTGAACACTTTACCAAATCCTTAAACGATCACATATACTACATTTCCCAACAATCACTAACAATGGTTATGTTTTACCTCGTCTGTTATACTCAACTCAACCTTGATGCATATATGCTATTGTTTCTCTCGCAGTATACGAAATCGGACAGAAAATGACATCATCACAAACCTGGCAGCTGGAGACTATGTGTGGATCGGTCTTCACCGGGACAAACTTTGGTCTGATGGAAGCACCTCTCTGTTTCAACACTGGGCCAGCGGCCAACCAAACTCTGGCGCAGAGCAGTGTGTCACCACAGCGTTCAGTGACTCAGGACTGTGGTCAGATGATAACTGCTCCCTTACTTTCCCATCAATCTGTTATACAATAAGTAATGCATCTTATTTCTACTTACATACGGTATAGAGATTCATTGTTGCATTATTAAAGCAGTTTATGTTGTATATTTGCAAATATATATCATACTTTTAAGATCAAATTCACACTGAAACAAAGCAGTTAAATTTAGATTTGTGAATTTATGTACATGTGGATGTCAGTTAAAACATAAACAAGAATGTTCTGTATATCTACTGTTCTGCATACGTTAAATGCTGCTCAGAAGGCTTTATGATAAACCTGTGGAAATTTAGTGATCATGTTGTAAATACACAGTATTTCAAAAGTACATTCCTAAAGAAATGATTTTCTTGTCTGTAAGATGAATGTTTGCCACAAATCCACCAAAATCAAGTCATATTAAGTGAATACTCTTGTTGCAGTAAAGAAAAAACATAACAAATACCATAAATGTAATCACTTAAAATAGAAATTGGATTATGTTTAACATTTTAGACTAATGGGAAAAAAAACATTAACCATCAACAATGCCTCAATTGGCTGCTTATGAGAGGGTGAAGTACTCTCTATTCAAAGAGCTTGATCACTATATGTTAATATGGGGACCATTCACTGGCTGGCTATCTGTAATTTAAAGGTCAGTTTAGTAATCCAGGGCAAACAAAAGACTGCTGTGCTTAGCCCTGGATAAGATGCCAGTGTGTGTTATTTGATTTATTTTTGTTTGTTTTCTTCTTTCTTTGCATATTTATTTACAGTATATGGGTGCTTATTTCTGATAAATCTCCTACTAAGCAAAGTATTCATTGATTATCTTTGTTCTGTTGTTTAAACTAAAAAAAATGTTAATTATAGAATAACATTAACCATTTATAGCTCACTTAACTATTTATCATCAGTAAAATACTGTTTAATCTGAGAAAGTGTGCAATAGATTGAAACTACTGTATAATAGTTAATCCATCAACTGATTTACAAGTGGTGGTGGATCATCATTGGGAATATTAATTATGTCAACATGATGTACCCAAGTGCAATATATGTGTTGAATCAAACAGCTGATGAATTAAAAAATTAACAATTCATGTCATTTGATGTCATTCCTGTCTTATAAATTCTCCTCTTTGTCTCAGCTCCTCCAAACGCAGGAAGCTTCAGATCTACAGGACAGGATGAGACCAGTATCACTCTGCAGTGGAATAAAGTGAAAAGCAATGTCAGCTTTAGTCTCCGGTTTAATGGCACAGAGATCAGCATCGCTGCACCAGATGGAGATGGACCAGTAACTCACACAGTCTCATCTCTCACTGCTGGAACTAAATACTCATTCACTCTGTTGTCTGTGTTTGAGAACGTCAGTAGCAGTGGAGTAAACATTACTGCAGTTACCGGTAAGACATTTGACTTCATAAATGTGTATTTAACCAGGCAAAACACACATGACAATATACTAGGTGATGAAATATACATTTGAATGGCTAGTGTATTACAGAAATGGCTAACTAATGGTTTATGACAGTAGTTGCAATGTAATGGTGGCCACTACCTAATGATTGCAAGGTAGTATCAGCAGCTCCTCGACAGTTCATAGTGCTTATCAGCAGCAATAGTACTTATTTCCTGGTTACATTTGAAAATCTTTCTCCTTCCTCCTTTATGTACTTAAGTTAACTTCATGTTGCCTTTTCCTGTTCCTTGTTTATTTCTGAGGACCGTTCAAACACATTTAAAAGGACATTGTTAACATAACCTTACCTTTCCATGTCATTATTTTTACCCCTTTTCTTTTTTGCATAAATTAAAAATGTATGCTTTATTTTATTTTTATTGTCAGTTATTATTTATTTTGAAGTTTAAATTACATTCTAGAGAAAATTAAATATCTGATCATGAGAGGCATAAAAGGCAGAAGAAGTAGCATTTTTCCTAAAACAAACAAAAAACTAAATATATATATTCATACAAAAAGAATCCAGCTCAATCATCACTTATGACCCACTAGAAGTGTGTGGTGGTGTCTGTGTCTGCAGAGACGCTGCCCCCTGCCTGTTCCTTTCCTGTTAGTTTGCTGTGTTCAGGACGTTCCTGGGCAGTGGTGTGTCGCCTCCAGGCAATAACAGCGCGCAGGACTCGCTCTCTGCCTCTCCTCTGCTGTGTCTGCGTGGCCGAGGGAGGGACTGAGCTACTCTCACACAGTGCAGAGAGGCCACAGAGCGGACAGGACGAAGCCTGGTTTCGGCTGCATTCAATGTGGCTCCTTGCCACAGGGTTGTGTGGGCAATTTTATTTGTGCTTTAGAACTTAACCACTGTGAAACAATCAGAAAATAACGTTTTACTTTGCTAATTCACTGCTTTGGTCTCACCAACGCCGTTCCCTCTCTTCATTCATTCTTTATCTTGCTCTTTCTCTCTCTCTCGCCTGTTGAGACAGGGAGGAGGAGCCAACTTTAAATTGTGTGTTTACAAACAGCATCCTATTTATTCTGCTTTTAACAAAATATCAATTAATCTTAAAATATTCTTCTTTCCATGGAAACAAACTTCTTCCCAAAACTTCCCATCTCCGACTCGCGTCCTACAACAAAGGGCGCTGTAAGTATTTGTTACATTTATTACTTGGTCTGAGCCCTTGTGTTGAGTGCCCATTTCATAAATGTATTTTCATCAGCTTGATTGTAATTGATATCTTTTTATCTTGTGTTTTTTGTATTTGTTTTTTGTAGTATCGTATACAGAAAATACATGTTAGACTTTCTCGGTAAAGACATTCGATGTGTCTCAAATTTGTTTTGGCAGTTTGTGTCAAAACAGTTTTTCATTAATCAATATGTATATTAAATATAACATCTTATAGTGTAAGCTGATGTAAAGACAGTATTCATGGTTATTATATTTTAAATGATGTTGACTACTTAGCTATATTAATGGAATCCATTATCCATTTATTTTATCATATGTATTATTTTATGTAACATATTGTGCATTTATGTCAACAGATTATGTTGTTGCATTGAACGTCAGACTCGGACATTCAGAGTACGTTGGAGGAGGTGAGAGTAACTGGTGCTTCAGTTAATTGTTTTCAATGTCATGACTAGTTTGCACTCAGTTTTAATTCAAATAATCAACAAATAATTTTCTTCTGTTGTGTGTGTGTGTGTGTGTGTGCGTGTGTGTGCCCTTGGCTATTTAAAAAAAAATCCAGCTTTTCAGACTATACGGCTTGTGGCCACAGTTTTCCCTGAAAGTTAAATCTGTTGAGTCATGAGACCAGTGGAGGAACGACGAGATGAAATGCAGGTGAATCATCTGCAATACAAAAACCTTTTTTCAAGTTATTTAGACTTTTCACGTTTTGAATTGCTTTCCTTGAGAAAAAAAATAAATTTGTATTTTTATTTAGTTTTAATTAATTTTGCTTTAATGTGAGGTTTTGAAATAACTTTATACAACTTTAATATATGCACTTCATGTAGCTGTAACAGTAGCAGGGATCATTCCCAAAACAAATATACTGTACCTAACCTCATCTTTTCTGTAAGAGTCAAATCATCCCTGCTTCGAAATGTGTGTGTTAAACTCTGTTAAGATATTATTGTTACAGTATTTTGATAATGTGTGAGAATATACGTAGTATGTAGTTTCTGTCCATTTGAAATAAAGAGCCTTGGAATGGTAAAGTGATGAATGTGACTGAGCTTTATTCAGGTGCTTCCTTGTTGCTGCGCACTCCAATACAAAACAATACAAATACAATACTATTATCTAATACAATGCAAAGAAATACTAGACAATACAAACCCGGTAAGACACCTGATCTTGACATTGCTCCTCCCACCCTGGAACAACATGGTGGTTAAAAAGCTCTAGAGGAAAAAAGTCCCAGAGGGAGTGGTTACAGTGAAATGGGGAGGACTTTGCCTTCACAACCTCAGTGCCAGCGTTTGCCTTTGCTACCTCAGAGGTCACGTTTCACATTCAGCAACAAGGTAAGACCAAGACAAAATATCAGATGGCTATGTGTCAGCATTGTGATTAAAAAATATACAATAATTTCAATAATGTTTCTTCTGTCTTGTGCCAAGCAGGTAAAATTGAATATAGGAGGGACTAATATTTGAAGCCATGAGTCTTTATCCCCTGATGGGGGTGTGCAGAAAATTATTGCAGTGTGGTACATTAAAACACTTTGCAGGATAATGAATTACACTGGGTGGAAAGGTGCATGCATGTTAGTTTTTAATAGGTGTATTCAATCTATATTTCAAGCGAGCTTACAGAGTGTGTTTCTGAGACAGTGAGTGAGAGGCTGAGTCATGTGACTATGCTGCTGGACTTTGGCCAATGGACAGCTTTGAATTTTATGAAGCTAATGATGAGGAAGTTCAGATGTTTCTGGCCGAAACAAAAATACTTCTAAGTGCCTCTATTCGAACAATGAAGACACATGTATTTGTATTTATTTTTGACGGTGATTGTTAATGTCACCAAAACACATTTCCTCTGTAACTCAGAATGTAAATGATACATTTGATTCATAATCAGTTAACACTTTTCTTTATTTCTGAGGTCATGGCCTCCCCCAGCGTTCTCCTGTCAGAGGTGCAGTTTCAGTGTTGCATCTGTCAGGATGTTTTCTCTGAGCCCGTCTCCATCCCCTGCGGTCACAGCTTCTGCTTCGCCTGCATCACATCACTCTGGGACGACAGCCGTGCCATCAGCTGTCCCAAATGTCAGACAGTCTTTGAGGGCCAACCAGAGCTTTGTGAAAACTCCTTTGCCAAGGAAATGTCAGACCAAATCAGAGCGAGAAAGCAAAACGGCGTGATGTCAATGGCAGGAAAATTCATACATTGTGATGTATGCGTGGGAAAGAAAACAAAGGCCCTGAAATCCTGCCTTGTGTGTCTGACCTCATATTGCGAGAGTCACCTGGAGCCACACCTGAGAGTTGCCACCCTGAAGATTCACAAGCTGATCGAACCTGTGGCGACGCTGGAGAACCGAATGTGTAAAAGGCACCAAAGGCTCCTGGAGCTGTTCTGCAGGAGCGACCAGAGGTGTGTGTGTGTGCTGTGCACTGAGACCGACCACCGCGGTCACGACACCGTCCCAGTGGAGCGAGAGAGTCAGGACAAGAAGGTGACGTCCTAAACTCCCCATCATCCCATCAGATACACTGGCAGACTTGGATTCCAGTTTTGGTTGTAATTCCTGTTCTGATTTTCAGGCTCAGCTGAAACGGATCGAGGCTGATGTTCTGCAGATGATCCAGGGCAGACTGCAGAAAGTGGAGGAGATCAAACACTCTGTGGAGCTCAGCAAAGTGAGTTGACATAAGATCATAGAACAGCTTAACTGGATGTTTCCTGTTGGAAATTTGGGCCATTGCAGCAGCCTATAAGAATGTAAGAAATGAGGCTGACCACATGCAACTAACGCTTTTCACACAAGAAGAACTTACATTAAAAAAAAAAGTGTGCATAACAGGAAAAAAGCATTGGTATTGCTCCAGTAATAGTCCCAAAACTTCTAAAAATATACTGTACATTAATATATTAATATATTCTGCTTGGAATCTGTTTGTATTTACTTATACTAGTACTACTACTTAAACTCCTACTGCAATGAAGGTCACTCGTTGTAAGTATTGCTACTATTGCTATTATTGCTTCTACTTAAAGATCCCTTCCATGTTTTAAGACATAAAACTAATCTTTCAATGATAATTTGTGAGATGTGTGAATTTCTGATGTTTTTCCTTCAAATACAGTTCAATTACATTATTAAAAATTCTTGACAACACATCCACTCCTTCTCCCTCATTAAAAAAAATCCAAAATCTATGAATATGCAAATATTTTTCATTTCGCCAATTTGACTGCTAGACACAAGGTGTATCCTACGTCCTATGTGCACTGGAGCTTTCAAGTTTCCACATCACACTTGTGTAAGCTGCATATTGGACAATGACCTGCTGTCACACTAGTTGTGATGTCACAAAATCATGCTCGTATGTACACATCTTAAACTCAGATTTAAGTTGAGCACAAAGAAACTTTCCTCCTTCAGTAGATGAACATGAAAACAGTCTTCTAGTATCACACTCTGCACATACATCGTTCTGCTCAGTGAAGCTTAAACATCCAGGTGAAGTAACAATAAACAAAGCACTTTTTTGGAGGGAGGGTGACATTAAACAATCAGCTTATTTTTTCGTTATCCAATGTTTTTCAGGAAAACTCAAAGAGGGACATAGTGGACAGCATGGAGGTCTTCACCACTCTGTTTCGTTCCATGGAGAGAAGTCAGGCTGAGCTGGTGGAGATGATCCAGAGGAGGCAGGCAGCAGCAGAGCAGAGGGCGGAGAGGCTCATCACAGAGCTGGAGCTGGAAATCACTGAGCTGGAGAGGAGGAGAAGGGAGATGGAGCAGCTTTCTCACACTGAGGACCACCTCCATCTTCTGCAGGTAAGGAGTTAGAGCAGTTGAGCAAAAGATTTGATATTTGATAGTGAGCCAGGGAGAAATCCACATTAGCAACAGAGATGCATTCTAAAAAATAGGAGTTCACAAACTGAAGTGGAGTTTGCTAGTTAGTAGAAAGTTGTTCTTGGCTTCTATCATAATTACCATTTCATCGTGTCTGGCCTCCTTGCTTTAAAGCCACTTCTCTCTTATTTGACTCCTTTGTGTCAGCGGTTTCCAGCTCTGAGTTCTCCTCCAGCTGCCAAAGCCTGCTCTGACGTCATTGTCCATTCAGTCACATGTTTGGGGACTGTAAGGAGAGCGGTGGCCAACATTGAACAGCAGCTTCAGTCAGCTTTGAAGAAGCTTTCTATTCAAGGTCAACTTCTAAAAAGATTTTTGTCAGCATCACTGCACTCTGCTAAAAAACAGCTACTTATATTTAATGTTGTAATCGCAGATTGAGTTCATGAACGTTGTTTGTTTTTTTTTCGAACATATGTTCTTACTAACTCACAGAGCACGAGAAGATGCAGCAGTATGCAGGTACAGTTGGACTTAAACAGGAAAACAATGTCAATAACAATCTCTCTCTCCTGTAGTTATGTCTTTTGTCCTGTTTCTCAATAAAATCAAAACATAATGTACCTTGAAGGGCTTCATAACAGCACAAAAGTTAGGTTTTTGGGCTTGATTTTCCTGATAAATTACTAAATCAAGTAATCAATTATCAAAGTTTTCCTGATTCATTTTCTGACAATCGACTCATTGAGTAATCTATTAATTCCTTCAGCTCTGTTTGGGTTCATTGATTGATTGATTTGTCAGCCATAAAAGAAGTCCGATAACCAGTACTTTTTCATAGAACCTTGAGACAACCAACAAAACTTAGAATCATCTGTGCACAATCTGTCTGCCTGTGTATCATGACAATGCTTTCCACAGGATACTTACAATTACTGCTGACATGCACGAAACTGGATATTATGCCTTTGTAACACGGAGAGAATCTGAGATTTAGTGACTTTTCATCAAGTATTTGTTACAGTATTTTTCTGGATGCCCTGATTATGGAAACCACAAATATAAAATAATAATTCAATCTAAGAAGAGGATAATGAAGTTAAAGTCCATATAAACTATGTCTGTCTACTAGTTGATGTTCATCTGGACCCCAGGACCGCCAACCCTTGGCTGGTTCTATCAGAGGATGGGAGACAGGTCTGGGATGGAGATGTTAAACAGAACCTAGTGGACATACCAGAGCGTTTTGACACGGCGCCATGTGTCCTCGGCACCAGGGTAAATAAAGATGTAGTTTGTATGTTTATCCCTGTAGGGATTTTATTTCTTTTCTGCTTCACTCTGAGAAATGAACAGTCGCAGTGACCTGAGCCTCTCTTTTCTATGCAGGGTTTCACCACAGGGAGGCACTACTGGGAGGTGGACTTGGGAGACAAAACAGCATGGGATCTGGGTGTGGCTCGACAGTCAGTCAACAGGAAGGGCGCGGTCACACTGAGTCCAGAGGACGGTTATTGGGCCATTTGTTTGAGGAAGGGCAGTGAGTACCGGGCATGTGCAGGACAGGCGGAGCTGCTGTGTGTCTCTCAGAGGCCTCAGGTTGTTGGGGTGTTTTTGGATTACGAGGACGGGACAGTGTCTTTCTATGATTCAGAGGCCAAGTCACACATCTATTCCTTTACACAGTTCCAATTCACTGAAGCCATCTTTCCCTTTTTCAACCCAGATATGAGTGACAGCGGCTGCAACAAATCACCACTTATTATCCGCCCTGTCAGTGGAGGAGGGGATTTAGATGACATTACAATATGATGTGAAATGTATATTCAGTTTCCGTTTTTTAAAACTGTTCTCTGTTTTGATATGAACACTTAATTACACCAAAGGACATCATTTGTAAACTAAAATGAATCAGTCATAAAGAACAAATATACTAAAATCCAATTTTTGGTCATTTTGAAGAACTAAAACTACAAAAACTTCATTAGTCACCTCAAACACTTGTGGTTTCGCTTCACAGCTTTCAAACACTCTTCTGAAATCTTTTGTACAGAGGTACAATCAGTGTTATATTTTATTTTAAAGGATGAATTATGCTCGTCATCACTATTTGATGATTTATTCACAACAATAATTACTGTCACACATATCCTGTTTCTGAATAAACTGTAATGTGTTGTATCTGTTGTATATGCTTACCGCTTCTCCTCCTCCCCCTCTTTCATCTTCCCATCGCGTTTGCATTCTTAAAAAAGTAACACCTTGAGCACAGATCTTAGATCTGCCTCACACTAATAACCACTATCCTGAGTCATTACAGGCTAACTACAAAACTGACTTCAGACCATGTCTTAGATTGTACAACCTGACAGTTGCTAATCAGATGAGCACAGAGATGGGATTAGCTTCAAGGCAGATGGAGCACTGAGACAGACTGTAGGATTGAGTCTTGGGAGGAGGCATTATACTCATGCTGTACACTCACAGGCATTTCACTGAACTAAATGCATGCACGCAAACACACAGTCATTGCAAGTAATCATTTCACACTTTTGTGAATTCCTGAAAGAATATCTTTTAGGAAACATATCTGTAAAGACAGAGCTAAAAAGAGTAGTGGGAAGGAGGAAGGGATGAAGAGGGATTAAAAGTGATATCATCCAAGTACAGGGCGGAGACACACACATAGAGAGCCTACAGGTTGCACTGAACAACAGTCTAAAGCAAGAAGAACACTAGACATTTCTTTTGCAGAGGTAACACTTCTTTGGATGGCCAACAGACTTGGTAAGTCAAACATTTTGTCAAGATAGTTTTCAATGTGGATCTCTGTTACTGTAAGAAGGAATATCAAAATGCACACCACTGTCCTGCCAGTATGATTCCTAGTGTTTATCACTAACTTCGCAGCCATGTAGACCTTAACGCAGGAGATTATTTTTCTGAATTTTTCCTTAATTGGCCGACAACTTTAAAAATGTATAATGAAGCTAAAACTGTTGGATGACAGCTTCTCCAGGCTTGAGGAGATTATACACAGTGTGTACAGAATTCTGAGGTCGTGATTCCAAGTATCACTAAAAAAGTGAGTTACCTCTGAAACAGAGACTATATACAGACCGTAAAAGTATATCTCTGTATGTGTGTGTAATGGAAAGCACTGCTTTCAGCAGCTTGGATCTCATCAAGCCCCGCAGTGGAGTAAGTGATGATGCATTCACCACAATGGCAAAAACTAGGAAGGGGAACGATTTTTAACGCTCTATAATTACACAAATGTAACAAGTGATGGTCTCACGATTGAATCCTACTTTTTTGGTTTCTCTGTTTTGCTGCTGTCCTAAGAACCTTTCATACAACCATTTTTTTCTCCCCATTCCTGTTTGTAACTTCAACTGGATGGGGGTCAGTGAACAGGCAGTGGATGTCAATATGACAAGTTTGCTGTTGTGACATTTCAAAGACTGGAGCTTTCTGATTGGCTGAGTCTGAGTGGGGAGGTGCGATGTCGCCAGTGATGGATGAGACAGCTGGCGATCTCCCAGTCAAAGATGTGGGACTGATGAGGGGGGGACTGATGCCAATGGTCCCAGGTTTGTGTGTTTAGTCTTATCCCATAATTTGTGTGTACATGTACTTTAACAGTTTTAACACCTAAGATCAGTGTTTAGGTTCACAGGCCCATTTCTTGATTTTCAATGTAAGTTATGACAAAATAGAAATTAAAATGAACTCCCAAATGGTCATTGAATCTTTGGATTGCTCTTCTATTCAGTGATAGTAGGCTATTAGTAGAAGACTGAGTGTACATACATTTTAAACATTAAATGTTGAATGTGAACTCAATCTGGAGGCGTAGACAGGTTTGAGTGGGTTTATCCCATCACATATACCGTATATCCTGTGGAACCTGGAACGGTTAAACATCATAATTGATGTAATTTCACCAATGTACACAAAATAACTGGTCTTATTTTAGTATCACTCAACATAATGAGATATTGTTAGCGTAGAGCAACAGAGCCAATGATGTAATGGGGACACATCAGTGATGTGTATTCTCTCAACAAAAATCCAGTGAGCTACAGTAGCTTTAGGTTAAGGTTTAGCTATTTAGTTGGTCCTTATGAATTGCGCAATAGAAGTTAATTTGTGTGTCTGGAAATACATATATAGAGTCTTGACTAAATGAATGTCACCTGCATGCTGTTTCCCACAGATACTCTACGTGATGTGAAGTCATGGAAGAAGTATCATGTCATGAAGACAAAAGGTAAAACCACTTTTTAATGAAGAGCATACAAAAGTATGTTTCCTGCTGGTATATAAACAATTCTCTTTTTTTCCTCTTCAATTCTCTATGCATCAAACATGCAGAGAAAGGGCTTTTTTTTTACATTTTTGTCTGCCTCTCTCTCTCTCTCTCTCTCTCTCTCTCTCTCTCTTCTCTCTTTTTCTGTTTTTCTTTTCATTTCTTTCTTTTTTTTTTTTGTTTCGGTTTCCCAGAGAGCATCTGGAGGACCTGTGTCTCCGACTGCAGGAGGAAAATAGTGTGCTAAGACAGCACACACGTACACAGGAGCAGAGGCTACGCAGGTACCACGCATTAACACAGAAACACTGACACATACCCTGATGACTGCAGCTAACACCAGATATTTGGGCAGAATTGGGCACATCTATGTGGCATCTCAGAGTAGCTGGAACAGTCATCTCTGTTGCAGCCCTAGGATGTGATTGAGCTATATGATAAAGACAAGTCCTCAAATATGGCTGATTTAACCTCCTCCACCTTGCCTCAGGATGTCCACTAGGCTGATGCGTCTTCGTCAGGCCCGTCCTGGGTCCAGTGGTATGAAGGAAAGGGACATAGAAGACACCATACAGGAGCTGGAAGCCCGTGTGGCGATGCTGGAGAGCCAGAAAGGGGTGCTACAGAACAAACTCAGCCTGGCCAAGCAGCACATTATGGACCTCGGAGGACGCACCCCGTACAAGTTCAGTAAAGGTGTGTGTGTTGTGTATAGCACATGAATGGAGTCCAGGGTGACAAGTGCTTCCTCTTCCATCTCTGACCTTCCTCCCTCTCTTCTCCTTCTTGTCAGGTAAAAGTATGGAAGTGGAGGTCGGGGTCAGGAGGGCAGCCCAGACTGCCCCGCCCCGCTATGGCCCCACTTTGGAAGACACCAGGTCAGAAACGGAGAGATTGTAAGTGTAAGCTAAATAGAATAGCTCTGTGGAGGGCAGTTTAGAGTGCAGTTGTCTCATATGAGCAGTTTCCTGCCAAAATCTAGGACAGTTTTTCACTTTAGTACACTCTACTCCTGTAAACTACTACCTACAAATTATGGTAATATATATACTGCATCGATATATATTATCAGGTTTGTGCAGGACATTAAGAATATGCGCACACAAAAAAACCCACTTCCTGATCAGGTAGTCTGTCTTGGCAAAATAAATAATGTTAGGAAACTCTGGGAGGCAAAAGAGTTTTTACTGGTCCTGCATTTGTCCTGTTTCTATCTCTATTTTCTTACTCGACCTCCATTCTGTATTCCGTATTAAACACATCCATCCATTTTTCATCCCTGCTCTTTTCTAACCGCTAATCATATCTTAATTCTGCTCCCTGACTCTTTCTTTCTCCTCTACCTTTACTCTTTACCCTTACTCCACCCTGACCGCCCTCTGCCCCTCCAAATCTCTCCCTCCCAGCAGGTCCAGTGTGACAGAGGAGGTGAGGGTAGCGGAGCTGCAGCTGCCTGCCCAGGCGCTCAGAGAGACGCTGAGAGAGAAAGAGAAAGCAATAGAGGGAGCTGTGAGAGAGCTAAGGAAGCAGCAGTCTGACAGACACAGGTGGCAACAGCAGAAATACAACTACTAATATCACTAATATTAATATTACAGCTACTACTGCAGTTGTGGAAAGGTGCATTTCATGTTTTGTGATCTTCTACTTTTTGGAGTGAATTTTTAAATACGTAAATTAGTTTGTATTTGAATACAATTTAATGTACTTTGCTACAGTACCACTCCTAAGTAGATTTAAACCTGCATTTACGCAATAAGCAAGACCTGTAAAATAGCATCTTTTCTACACAAGGACATTGTAGTGCTCTTTCCACCACCACCCACTCTTATTGCAGCTACCGCTACAACTGCTTGTACGACAACCATGTCAATAAAAATAATAAATTATGTTATAACATATCTCTCCGACAGAATAACTATTAGAGAGAATGTGGATCTGATTCGTCTACAAAAGCAGCTTTCAGACAAGAGCACCGCCCTGAGAGTTACCCAGGAGAAGTTCAACAACCTGCAAGAGGTTAAATGACCTTATTTCTCTATAAATCCTTCATTTCTTATGTTATTGTTTCTTATTATGTTACTTTAGTTGTTTACACCTACACTCTTAATTGGTCCTCAAAAGATAAATGTCTTTCTTTTTTGTCTTCCTTCCAGGCATATGAGAATCAGCTGGAGGAGGTAAATACCCCATTACTCAAAAAGCTTAGTGAATACTTCAAACAAGTCTGATACTTTATTCAGAAATGAATTAGTGCTCATATTAATTTGGAGAGGGTCATGTGTTCACCCCAGAGTCTTAGGTCGCTGAGGGAAAGCCAGAGAGCTCTGCTGGAGAAAGTGGAGGAGCTGACAGAGCAGCTGAAGCAGGAGAGACAGAGAGCACTGGCACTGGAGGGACAACTTACCACCTCTACCATGTCTCTACAGACCCTGGATAAGGTACTGCGTCTGTATCTGCATGTATAAATCCTGACTAGCAAAGGGTTGAGATCATGTAACATGATGTCAGTTTTTAAAAAGATTTTATACTCTTTAAGCTACAGGAGAGGATATCAGACCTGGAAGGAGAGAGGGATCTAATAAAGGAAAACTATGACACTCTACTAGAGAGGTAAGAGTTAAAGTCTTCTACCCATGTAGTCCTAACATTTGACAATGACTTCCGAATGTCATTGTGTTTCTCCTTTTATGTTTATATTTACCTTTTTTTTCTTTCCTAGTACTTTATCTGTGCAAAGCAACCAGGATGGCCGGGTGGAAAAGCATAGAGAAGTGGAGCAGAACCGAGAGAAACTGGGAGAAAACATGCGCGGGACGGACGTCCAGAGACTGGAGGAGATGCTGCAAGCCGAGAGGGAAGAGAGAGGCAGGCTGGAGCTGGAGAAGGAGCAACTGAGACGAGAGAGGGAGATATTAGAGGAGCAGAGGGAGCAAGAAAGAGGTAGGAGTCTCAGCATGTTGGCACTGCATCCTCTGCAGTTTGACAACGAGAAGAAACACCTGGATTTGGAGTTAGTTAACGAAGATGCATTTCTTTTTATCAGGGGTTCCACTAAATTAGACCCTACCGGAAACACCCGAAGCCTCAAATTGTCCAGTGCCGAAAGCAAACCGTCAATTTACAGTCCCATTTATTCATTCATGGGTCTTGTGTTGTTTGTCGTTTAGAGTTTTCCGTGATGATGAAAGACAAACGAGAGCATCTGGAACGGGAGGTTGACCAGTACAGAGAGCAGGTTTCTGCTCTGCAGGACAGACTGGACTCTGTCACCACGGTCAGAGTTGAAGAACTGAATAATATACTGCTGAACAGATGTTTCACACAGATGTTTTTCTTATTTGTTTTCTGTGTTGTCCTGTTTTTAGCACATATTCTGACACAGGTTTGGTCATCTCTCTCTTCCAGGTGTTTGACATGAGCGTTGAGGAGCTCAGTGAAACTCTTTTGCAGATCAAGGTTTGCTTTTTTTATTTAACCTCTGTTAGGAGTGCTTTAAAAGACTAAATAAAATGCTTTTAAACCTCGTTGCATGCTTTCCCTCCAACTACAGGCATTCAGAATGCAGCAGGAGAGCAGGGTGGGGCTGCGTTTCCTCTGGGCTGATGGAAAGGTGGAGGATTCGCCCCGCGAGCTTATCAACATCCAGGCGTTGCATGCTGAGACTGTGCTGGAATTACAGAAAACCAGAAACCTTCTACTGCAGGAGCACTGTATCAGTAAAGACCTGCAGGTACACGCACATACACACTAAACATTTGTCAAATATATGTACTGTACACAACACAAAACTGTAATCAGCATTGCTACTCCTTCTCAGCTTCCTTTAATTTTGCCTCTTCGTATTTGAGTTGAACTTGTCTTCAATTAAACTTTCCTTCCCAAGGAAGAGTTAAATACAGTCAACCAGAAGATGCAGAGAGAGAGGGAGGACAGCAGGAGGAGGATGGCAGAGAAAGACAAACTTCTATCAAAAAGAGCTCTTCAGATCAACACTTTACAAGGTATGAAAAACACCGCCCCTCATTTCGGTAGCAGCAGCAGAGGCAAGAGAACCTAATATAATTCCTAATCAGTGAATTCTGTGCTGTCTATCACTGATTGATTAACATGCGGGAAGTGATTATTGTTAACATTTGTAGAAAACTGGGTGACACTGAGTATCATGTATCATGTGCAGCAAAAAAGTGAAACCTTCAGAATTTCAAAACTTTTATTTTTCTATTTGTACTTTGAAGCTCAGTTGAAAGAGTTAGCATACAGCCCCAGGAACTACAAACGGACCATACCAATCCAGTACACCTGGCCAGCTGGATACGAGGAGATGGTACAGCCCATTGAGGAAGACATGTTTTTTTCACAGCTGAGGGCTGGCGAGTCACTGTTGGAGATCCACCTTAAGGTCCAAAAAAACCCCTCCAAAAACATTGTTTTTTCATTCAAAGTTATTTGAAGCAAGTTTCCCATGAAGCTGAAATCTGTTTTGTTGTTGGGTTTTTTTGCACCTCCAGGCCGCCACCTTTACCCCAGCAGGGCTTCGTACTATGGGCAGCATCCGTCCAGGAGTGGACGGAGGGGAAGACATTGTGACCTTCTGCACCTACAGCCTCTTGGACTTTGAGGTTCACTCCACTCCTCTGGTGTCAGGCAGCCAACCCAACTACGTCTTCACGTCCCGCTACGCTCTAACAGCCCGAGATCTGGGCAGGCTGGGAGGACAGGGGTCAAGGGTCAGAGTGGAGCTCCACCAGGCGTTGGGAGGGGTCAGGTTTGTGACACATGGAAGTGGGCAGATGCCCCTCATGGGTGCCATGCAAAGGAGAGGGGAGCGCATCAGTGGACATGTCAATATCACAGGCGAGTAATGTACTGTATACAGAAAAGGCAATTTGATGTTTTTTTTCGTGCACACAGTCCGTTAACATGCAGTGAATGCCAATATGAGGATATTCTATAAATTACCTGTAATTTATAATTTACCTATTGTTTTGAAATGTTCTTATTTATTAAATAATGCACTATGTGTGGTAATCTCCAATAATTTGACAATTATATTTTAACACATGTCTAAAAATCTGTCTGCCTCTCTCCAAGGCTCCGAGGGTGAAATAGTTGGTGTTGTGGATTTCTGGGTGCGCCTGTTTAGTCCTGCTGAGCCCATAGACACTGTGGTAGAGAGAGGAGCTGACAGGAGAGCAGCGGCACAGAGGAGGCCTGTGCACATCTCTCTTGGCTGGCAAGATGCTGGTCACGAGGTACAAGAGAGTGATTTAATGGTCATATTTTGAAAAAGTATGTCCACAGTGTGTAAATAAACATGAGTCAGTCTGTCATCTTATACTATACAGTATGTATGATGAATGTGTATATTGAGGAAACATACTATATGTAAAGAAGACTTGACTTGTTGCCTGTGTGCCTTTCTTTAAATTTAGTAATATGTCTATCATTAAAGGCTCTGTTCACCCAAATTGCAAATCACTTACCTCTAGTGGAAAGTAGCCATGCAGGTCGTTTTGGTTTTATTTCCCCAGATTTCGGATTCCTACGTGACTTTTTTTAAGAGACAATGTCACAGTTACTCTTGGTAATCCACAAACCTCACTGTGAATATTTTCTACCAAAGAAATAGTCCGTAAGAAAACTGTTTACAGTCAGGTCTGTGGATTTCCCAGTGTAACAAAGGAAAACAGATGTTGCTGCTGAATATTTATTTTATTTTTTTTAAACATCATTCTTCAATTTTGCTTGCAGGAGTTACATGACTATGGTGGGGGGATCCCCAATGAGTTGGTGGTTATGTTGGAAAGTTGTGTGGGCCTTAATGCTCGCTGGCCCGGACTGCTTCCCAATGCCTACCTGACATACAGGTTGTACGACCTGCCGCCTCACGTCTCTCAAACGGTCCAGTGCAACGCTGACCCGGTGTTTAATGATACCACCAGCTACCCACTAGCAGTAACAGCTGATGTGTTGCACTACCTGAGGTATGATAGTCTGGAAACAAAAAACATATGTTAGAAATTCAGATTATATTGAAGAGGACATTCGCTTGTTATAACACAGCCTTCTTCCACTTTCAAGGGGCTGTTTTGTCTTGATTTGGGTTTTTTTTAGCAGAGACGTTGTCTCTTGACTCTTATGTCTTGGACCAAATTTATGAGTATAGAATGAGTAAGAACCTACAAAAGGTCTTGCCAATTTTTCAATTTTTATAAAGTTAATGCTTTAGATAACTCCTATCTTTGTAAAATATTGACACCATTCAACTCCACTGGTTGCCCAGGTCCAGCAGTTTGTGGGTGTATGTGTTTGATGACAACGATGACCAGATACCGCCTGCCTATCTGGCCAAGACCCCCGTCCCACTGCGAGCCCTGGCTACAGGCAGGGAGATCAGAGGTGAGAGAGAGAAGAGTAAAACAATGACATTTTTCGTCTGCAACCCTTACTAGAGAAAGCATTCATTTAGATGAAGGTGGAAACTAATAGGTTCTTTTACACAGTCTATACATACAGTACATAGTTTAGGCTAAAAAGCAAAGTGATTCCTCTGAAACATTACCGTTTGAAGAATCATTATTGTATTGTTGTTCAAGAACCAGATCAGCTGGACCCAAACTACCCAATCAGCAGTTTGGAAGTGCTTTTATCTGTTTTTCTCTTTGTCCTGCCAGGTGACTATGTTCTGAGGGATCCCGCTGGTGGACCTCGTGGCATGGTCAGGGTCATGATAAAATGGAGGTACCCCTTCCAACAATCGGTGGAGACCATGCTGGGTAAACAGGGAAAACAGGACAGAGAAATGGGAAGCACTGAGAGGGAGGAGAGGAGGAGAGAGGAGGCTGAAGTGACACAGAGGCCCATAGCCAAGCCCAGAGTGAAGGTGACATTATTTATTCTAGTGACTCCTTAGGTTTTACCAGAAATGCTCTGGGGAACTGCAAATGTATTTTATGTACATTTGTTTGCAAATGTGCAAGTGTCATAGTTTTTATTTTTTTTTAAAGCAATGACAACCATAACCCTATTTAAAAGGAAATGTGTGTGGCTTTCCCACAGACTCAGCTGCTTGAGCCAAGAGAAACCAAAGCAGTGCAGAAAGAGACTCAAGCTTGGGTAAGGTTTTAACATACCTGCCAACACTCCTGTTTCTCTCCTGTTAACTCCCGTAATTTGCATGGCCCTCAAACTTTATTAAGAATACACGGACCCAAGTTTTGGACGCTTGTCTGACGCCCCCCCCAAGGTGCCAGATCGTGTATGAAAAAACAATCCACACTACATACAATTTCAACCCATTTGTCACCACAACCTGGCAACCCACACCCCGATCCAAGGGGCTGTGCACAGCTGCTCTCTGCGCAGGCAGACGGGCCAGCTAAGTTAACGTTAGCTGCTGTCAATCAAATGTCAGGAAGGACAGCCCCCCCCCCGTAAACTCCCATATTTGGAAACCTTTGTTTTGGCAGGTATGGGTTTAAGCATTCACAGCTAAACTGTGAGTTTTCAATGATAATTTAAACATAAAAAGTGTTTTGTTTACTAGTATATTTGTCTGTTTGCAGCCTCAGCCTCCACCTGTCAAACAGAAAAGCTCACAGAACATAGGAGCAGAGCAACCCACCTCTGGGAAAACGCTGGCCACTCGCCAGTCCACAGCCAGGAAGAGAGCCACCAAGAGGTCACCTGACCTTTACCAGCGCACACCCCACCTGACGCCTGAGCCAAGACTGACCACCCCCTCTCTTTTGCCAATAAGCAAGTAAGGGTTTGTGTAGAAGGACAAAAAAGGAAACAGGATCTTTCACAAAAAGGTGTCAGCAGATTCTGGTTGCACTGAAATGTCAAATCAAGCAATAGGAGCCAAAGTGTTATACCACCTATGCTTTCTTAGTATTGTTAGCATTTTCACCTCTACTAAAAATGTTTTCAAGATAAATCAGGATCAAATGTATTATTTAATCTTATTTAAGATCTTCAGAGGGAATGTCTTCCAGACAATCACCCGCCGCACTGTCAAGGAGAAGCTCTGCCAGCGATGCCAGCACTCAGGTAGGAGCCCTTTCTGACTCTTAACAGGCCGGGGAACAACATCCGGTAAAGGGATTTTCCCAGGAAATACATATCAGTTAAAACAATGTTGTGGAAGGACAAAGAAGAGTAATTATAATTAGAAGACACCAAATGAGAACTGGCTGGTGATCTCATTTCTTCTTCTCAGGACCTTCCCTCTGTGGATCAGGTGTCAATGGACGAAGAGGAAGAGGAGAGGAGCGAGAGTGGTAACTATTCATATACACACAATAGGCCTAAACACCTGCTTTGAGTTTCTCTCGAAGTAATTTGAAGCCTCGCTCACAAACAATGATTACGTAATAACTCATTTGACCTCAAAAACAAAATACAGACATTTATTATACAAAATATGCCTGGAACACTTATGAAGCTGTCTCATGCTGACAGCTCAGCCAGACAAACTTAAACTGAAATAAATCCAGTTATCCTCATGTTGTTTGTTTTATTATACAGCTGCAGCCGGAGACAGTGAAGCCCCAGAGTCTTCAGAGTCAAGTTCCTCGCAAAGCGACATTATCATTATTCCACCAAAACGAAAAATGAGGAAGGTACGAACGAAGCAACTGTTCTAGTGAGAGAAAATGCATAAATGAAGTGCAAAAAGGGAAACTTTTAGCATCTCGTTGTGCTATTATTGTCATTTGTACACCGGTGGATCTAGCATTAGTTTGACCTCTAATTTGAAATGAGCTGGTCAGATGGTGTGATATAAATAGATAAATATGTCAGTGGCTTTCATCCACTTCAGTAAAGGTTTATGAACGGTGTTTCAGGGAGACAAGCTGAGAGTCGAGATTCTGTCGCTGACGTTTGAACCGTCCTCACACATGGCGCTGGACGAGTCGGTGCAGCGTGTTTATGTCGAATATCGGCTGCTGGGCGTCCCGATGGAGTCGACAGAAACACCCATGTCCCTCCGCAAACCCATAGAGGGGGAGGAGATTCACTACAACTTCACACGAGGTGAGAGTGGGTTACATTTGTGGATTCGTGTACGTTTGTTTCTAGAAAGCTTTCATTTCAAAGCGCCGTTATAAACCCCAAATCTCTCTGTTTGTCTCTCTCAGTAATTTATGTGGATGGTTTACAGTCAGCTCCACTCAGACAGTATCTTTACACCATGTTGGAGGGCACCGACCCCAACCAGGGCAGGTAGTGTCATTTGTGGTTTTTGTGTTATTTTGCACGTTAAAGTATGAGTGAACACATCAGTTTGTGTCCCTGCACTTAACTGGTGTCTAAAAACCCAAAGCACAGAATGTAAGCGTGTATGTCTGTGTGTCGTGGCAAGGTTAAAGTTCACAGTAGTCAGTGAGCCGATGGACGATGACGAGGAGTGTGTGGACGTCGGACATGCTTTTCTGGACCTACAGGAACTGCTCCTCACAGGAAATGATGTCATCAACCAACAAATTGACAGTAGGTGTTGTATTTGTGTGATGCTTTTTGTGTTTTTCGAAAACGTGAACGAAAATACCAAGACTCCTCAAAAATAATTCAAAGCAACACTCTGATTCAAAACCATTATTTTTTTACTTGACTGTGAGTGGAAAATCAAAAGCATAATAAAGAGGTTTGCCTGGTACCATAGCAAGCTTTGGCAAACATAGAGATTTAGGTCAAGATTGTTTACAATGTTGTACATTTCTCATTGCCCTTCTTCAGATTCAGGCAGTGGAGGATGCATTTTATACCCTTTACTGGATAATGTGGGAAACATGGAGTTTTTTTTACACTCTGTCGGTCCCTGTGCCTTTGTTTCCTCCAGTTCTGAGTGTGGATGAAGACAACGAGGTGATTGGAAATCTGAAAGTGTCTCTGGAAGCAGCGAAAGCTCTGACAGGGATATACCAGGAGTTTCACCAGAAAAGCGAGGCCAAGAAAGCAGACGAGACAGATGAAGAAGCAGAGGACAAAGAGAAGGAAGAAGAGGAGCAAGAGGAAGAGAAGAAACAAGATCAGATACAAGTGACAGATCATGATGACGATGACAATGACTTCTACTGAAAGCAATTTTAAGCACACGGAGGAGCCATCATTTCCCTGTTTGTAGCCTCTTCTTCAGAATTTTCAAAAGCAATGAAATAAAGAGTAATTTTCTGAGGCATTTGAGGTTGATCTTTAAAGTTTATTTATGGATTTTATAAGTTTGATGTCCAGGCTTCCAATCTCCCAGCTTACCCAGTATATCTTTATCATGTATGTGATTGACTGTCTCTTTCTAGACTTATGCAACATTTTTCCTGGGGGTCATTTGTTTCACACCAAAGTCAAAGCAACAAACTCTCAAAAACGTTAAATGAATAAAAAGTCAGACAATTCAAATCTTAATTATATTTATTTTGTTAATGTTGAGGGTAACACCAGCAGTATTTTTTCGAAATAGATTATTTTTAGACGCTATGTATAAGAGCCGACTTTAAACTGATGATGATCTTTACAGCTGATAATTGTCATTTCAGGAATACGTTATGTGATGGGCTTGACTTCAACATATATCTAAAATTGTTGGTCCTTCAATTATGTTTAATGAAATGACCACAAACTAACTGATACATGGAAAACCCGGTACCAGGTACTGGTGTTATTCCAGCATACGAGTAGCCTACTTGTTGGTCTCTTGGCATATAATTTGAGCCTAAAAGGATTTGGCGGCAACAGGGTTCAGGTACATGCACAGATGGCTCTGTAGAATATGACACACAAGTACATTAAATAATAAAAAGTTACAAGACTTCACGTTCAGTATCTATTTCCGTTTTAAATTTTGATTATTAATTAATCATTTAAAGTTCTGTATGTCGAATCTAGTGGTGAAATTGCAGTTTGCAATCCATCACACTCCTCTTTCAAGTGGTTAGGATAAACTACGGTGGCCGCGAAACTCGCGACAGAAAACCTATCTAGAGACAGTGTTTGTCCATTCTGGGCTACTGTAGAAACATGTCGGTGCAACATGATGAACTCAGTGGAATGGGACCCGCTCCCTCTGTAGATAAAAACTGCTTCTTCTAAGGTAACGAAAAGGTGATTAAACACTAATTAAAACATACTTATAATATTATACTCCATTTCTGCCAATAGCTCCTCCTAATTGTTAGACACTGGACCTTTAAAGGTCTAATATTAAGTACATTTTATTATAATTTGTTTATGTTTATAGCAGTTAGAACACTTAAATGCACAATTCTAAAAAAAAAAGTACTATAAAATTAATTTTTTTTTGTAACTGTATGAATTTATCCATTAATTTAAATACATCTCAAGTATGACCGTATTCGAAGTGCGCACAAAAATTGTGATATTTCCGACGGTCTTTAAAAGCGCCATCAAATCGTACACCTGTGGCGTTAGCGCCATCGCATTAACGCCGCAGTCGAGTGAAAAGTTAAAACGGTTACCTTTAAGCTACAAAATGAAACAAATTTTCTAGCTTTTTTGTGTTGGCAAACAACTTTAAAAGTGGAGCCAGGGGCCAGTTGGTGAAGCTATTGCGGGTTTGGGTCCTGGAACTAAAAACGTTCAGATTGTGATGATTCACTTTCCAGTAACGTTAAAGTTGGCTAACGTTAGCCAGCTAAATTAAAAAAAAAACAAAAAAATAACTTCAAGGTGCCAACAGCGAGATAATATTAAAATTAGTAATTAGATTCAACCGTCAAATAACTCTACAATTAAGGTAGACCCAAATTCAACTATGGTAAGTATCTCACCTTATGTCAATTTAAGTCAATGCTAAAGCCAGCTAACGTTAACAACTACGTCAATTAGCCTTGTTAGTTTACTAGTATAGCAAAGCGAATTAATTAACGCAAGTGTGACCCCCATTTCCAGTTGTGGCTAAGGACTTCTGTAATTTAACGTTAGTCCAGCGACTATTCCTCCTGGAAGTACTTAACGTTATAAAGCTTGTGACCCCACGTAATGTCAGTTAGCTTAAGTCAGGGGTAAATGGACCTCTCACCTTCACAGTGTGTTAATTTAACAACAAACACGTTTGGCTTTGTATGCACAGAAGGAGACCGTGAAGTGTGTGAGCCACCAGCAGGCCAGCAAGCTGCTCCATAACAAGTTCATCGTGGTGCTGGGAGACTCCAGTGAGTAGTCATTTAAATTGACCCACTCTTTTCAAATAAAGTATGTTATAAAACAGTCAGGAGAAATCTGTAATGGTGTCAGCTTTTTACACTGCCAGTTCTAATGCGCTCTGTATATCATCCTCAGTTCAGCGGTCCGTGTACAAGGACCTTGTTCTGCTGTTGCAGAAGGAGAAGTATCTCACGTTAAGACAACTCAAGAGCAAGGCAAGTGATGTGTAGAAGGCTAACATTTACCAGGTTTACATACCGATAAAAAAAAGACGAAACAGGGGAAGGAATTCCATATTCATGACATGACTGTTTTTCTTAGCTGTGATCTCAAAGTTCAATGTAGAAACGTTGCTCCACTTGAACGTGAAAAATATTTCCATCATCAAGCTGTTTTCATGGGTCTCAGGACAAACTATGTTAAAGGAATTGTATATTTTCCCCTGCAGGTAGCTTCTGTCTGCATCCCCATGTGCTCCCGTTGTCCTCACGCTCTCATATCTTTCTCCTTCAGGGGGAGATGAGCTTTGAACAGGACTGCCTGGTGGAAGGGGGCTGTCTAGGTCAAATGAACAACGGGACAGAGTACCGGGAGGTTCGGCAGTTTCAGTCTGCTCACCACCTGGTCCGCTTCTACTTTTTGACGCGCATCTACTCTCGCTACATGCAGAGCATCCTAGAAGACTTCCGCCACAGCTTGAAACCAGATGTGGTCATTGTCAACTCCTGCGTTTGGGATATTTCAAGGTGGAGTAACTATTAATAGTACTACTAATTACCTAGCTGATCGTTTGTTAATGTAAAAATCTGACTTGGTCATTAAGGGGCCACTGTACTGTAATTTAAAGTGGTGAGAGAGGTTGGGGGTGAGACCTGTGCTCAAGACCAGTAGAGTTTCATACAAATCATATATTACAGTGAAAGGAAAAAAAAATCATTTGCCGCGCCTCTAGGTTAGTTGCTGTCTTTTTTGGTATATATAAAAATCCCTCTTTCTCTTCCTGCAAGACATTATTTTTGAAAGACTCATCCTGCACTTGGAGACATACACATAAATGTATCTAATCAAATGTGATTTGGCTCAACCAGCTAACCCTTCCATCATATAAAACCGCATTTGACTTTGTTTGCTAGTGGGTGGTGGGATAGCTGAGCAAACTCATGGGCCGGAGGAGTGTGCTTGGATTGGCAAACACTTTGTTTACATTTCCAAAAGGGTGTGGCTGAGAGCTAATTTAGTCCTTTCTCCCTCATCCCCGCCTCTTGATCTTACGGCGAGGGTGAGGAAGTTGTCTACAACCCTATAGCTGGTGGTATCCTGCTCCAAACAGCTCTGCTTTTCCAACAGACTCTGTGTGTGTGTGTGTGTGTGTGTGTGTGTGTGTGTGTGTGTGTGTGTGTGTGTGTGTGTGTGTGTGTGTGTGTGTGTGTGTGTGTGTGTGTGTGTGAGTGTGTGAGAAGTTTGCTTGAGCCACAGTAAGTACCTGAAGCAGTTTGCCTCACCTGTTCACTGGTGTAAGGTGTCACTGAATCTCTTTTGATTATGCCCCAATTCGATTTGTTTGTGTATAGGGAACTCGATCTTCATATCTATGTTATTTTTTTGTAGATACTATTCCAGTTGGATTGACGACTACAAGGAAAACCTACACAAGTTCTTTGATGAGCTGAGGGGGATTCTGCTTGCGGAAACCCTGGTCATATGGAACCTCACCATGCCTTTAGGAGAGAGGATCAAAGGTGGTTTCCTGGTGCCTGAGGTACGTCCTCACCAACCATCTGCATCATAACTAGACATGGCAATTGGGTCAAACTGGTGCAAAATCAGTCATGAAATAGCTCCTCTTATGGTGTGTTCACACCAGACACGAATGAAGCGAATAACCTCAAAATGTTCAAGTGTCCAACTTCGCCGGATGTATTAGACGTGAGACATCACTGGTGTGTATCATCACTACTGAGACGACATTCATTCAATCCACAGCGACTCCTGACAACCGTCCTGTCAGGAGCTAGTAAGAAGCTGAAAGGACAACAGGTGGACAAACTGTCTTCACCAGGCTTTGTAACATCAGAAATTCAACAGACAAAAATGGTTTAAGAAGACTCCATTAGAAGAACTCAAGGAAATGCCATTGTTTTATTTTATTTGGCCACTGTAGGACTCTACTGAGTGCCCACAATCAAACCTGTAAGCTCATAATGAAACTGGGATCATTATAGATATAGTTAATATGTTCACAACATACAGACAGCAGGATTATGCAAACTAGTCACTTAAGTGGGTTGCATCACTAAAGCAGAAGAAATGCCTTAGCTTTGTGAAGACCATAGAAATGTGTAAATGCAGTTTGGTTATATTTTCAGTACATTGTCATTGTTTTTCCACTTTGTCTGGAGGAGGGCAAGAGGCTTATTTCTCTGCATTTTCTCCAGACTACTGCTGCTCTTCCAGCCTCAACGCTTTGTCGTCTCTCCCTCCTTCACCTCAGATTGAGCACAAGGCTTCGCAGCTGCGCTACGATGTGATTGAAGCCAACTTCTACAGCGGGACTCTGGCTGACGCCTACAGGATGGATGTGCTGGACCTCCACTTCCAGTTCAGATTCTTCCTGCACCATCGTACGAATGACGGAGTCCACTGGAACGCCCTTGCCCACCGCAGGATAACCTCTCTGCTGTTACAACACACTGCACAGGCCTGGGGTGTCATCCTTCCCTGCCCACTGACTGCCGTTGGTGAGGACGACTGCACACACAGTAAAATATACACTCCCCCAGTAAGACAGGACTTGTTGTGGTTTAGGCATACTGCAAGATTGTCTTTATTTTCCCCATACTGGTTTGTATTCAAGAACACTTCAGCTTAGGGCTGAACGTTGTGCAAAAACTTAAATCATATTGCTATTATTTTGACAGATATTGCGAAATGAGTCACTATTTTAGTGGGAATGGTAATTCTCGCATTTAATTTTCACTGAAAAAAATATAAAAATGATGATGGGATTTTTTTTTTATTGGGGTCTGTACCAAACCAGCATGTTGCCTTACATCTGGAGAATATGATCTGTAGCACTGCAATGCTTCATTTATAATGGTATGTTGTGACACATCTTACCCTTTGTTTTTTTTTCTTTTTTTAATAAAAATTTTGGCTCCTGCAGTTTGGATATTACACTTGGCCATATTGCGATTTCAATAACATTTTGATAATTGTTCAGCCCTACTTCAGATACAGATTATTCTGGCAGCTTTTGGCTGTTCAACTAGAATATGAATTTATTTTCTTTTTAAAAGGAATTGATGGGAAATAAGATGACATGAGTTTCTTCTTTTTAGAGCATACTGAGGTTATTGATCAGCAGCCAACCTATGGAAATGGTAGCAAACCTGCTGGTAAAACATCCAATGATGGTGATGATTAGGATTATTTCTACTGATGGATTAACAAAGGGGAAGCAATTATGGGTCAAATCAATCACAATAAGCACATGAGCTTCCAAGATGAATGCACTGTACATCATGTGTTGGGTTTGCCACCTGTTTAATTGTGTGCTTGATGTCCGTCACATTCATCAGGATGACTGTCCATCTACAACTTTAAGATGGTATCCAATCACTTGGGGGG
>CM022475.1:6003865-6053592 GCA_011952105.1 Coreoperca whiteheadi | reverse complement strand
GGGGGGGGGGGCAGGTCAGAGAGTGACCACCATGTTAGTGTAAATAGAAGCATTTCTCTCAATTTGTGTGTGTGTTTGCTGCTTTGTCAGGAGTGTGTCGAGTAGAGAGTGCCTCTAACTACCACTACCCTCCTCCTACCAACTATTTTTCCAACACTGGTAAGATTAAACCTTCTACACAAACCGGTTAATTTGGTTTTTAAGGTTTTTGCTTAAATACCTACAAATACTTGTTTAAAAGGTTACTGCTACTGGGCCAGTTTTGTTGTCTAATAGGGGATTTTTGTGAATCCAGACGAACTAATGATGTCGCATTTAATATTCCAGCTCATTTATAATGCAGTGTGATTTGCAAAACATTTTCCAGCTATCTTAAATAATCTCAATTGACATGAACATAGCAGCCACACAGACCTACTGTGTTTTTATTGGAAAAAGTGTTTTCTGTCTTTTTTGCCATCCCCGTCTCCCACAGAGCAACACCCATCAAATGGAAACGGATACAGGGAGGACTTCTATAGTGATTCCCTCCCGTCTGGCTACTTTAACTTTGAGACCAACAACCCACAGACACATCACCGTGAGGCTGCTGGAGCTTACAGACCTGCGCTCCGGCCACAGCTTCACCTACCAGTCCACAGACACCAACGTGAACATGGGCCGGCTAAAAATAGTAAGTGTGAAGATGTTGGTATGCTGATATAAATGTGGCAAACAGATTAGAGATAATGTATGTTCCTTTAACCAGACCGCCCAGGTCAAATTAGACCAAGGTATCGGTGTGTCTTCTGATCTAGTTATTGAAAGTGTCTTTGCGCTACCATGTCTGCTCTAGAGCCTATTAACATGTCCTGTATGATCTGCAGGTTTCAGCTACAGGCCTCATCACCACTTTGAGACCCACACCAAGCACCATCATCACTATGTGATGAGGAGCCGACACACCAGACACCACTATGCTCCGTACACACATCACAGATCCAGTCCGTACGCCCATCGTGGCCACCACTACTGAGGCAGTTATCTACTGCAGTCCATTGTTACACAACAGTCCTGTAACCAGGAGGAAGCTTTAATCCCCAAACTCCTGAGTTCTCACTCAGATTTTATTTAATTCTATGAATGTCCTTAGACACACATTATGTATACACACACACACGTATTTTCTTGTACTCTTTTAGTTGTTTTAAATTTTTGAGTTTGTTGTTTGGCACCAAAACTAGATTTTAAATGTTTCATTTCAAAGCATTTTTAATTCTGCACTTCAAATGTCAGGTGCTTTGTTCTAATAAAGTTGATGCTAAGATTTAAGAGGACTGTTTGACTTATTTTAAATTAATCATTTCAGTTATAAATGATCAACCCTTCTGACATCTCCATGTCCCACACCGATCAAGTACGGTATAAAGATTTTGTTTCCTTTAGGCCTTAAACACTTATTTCCACACTGCCTTGCAGCTGTTTGCATAAGCCAGTAACCATACAATCCTGCTACATTTTGATAACCTTCAGTTAACCTGCTGGCCTAACACCTTTTGGCTTTGAAACTTTACAGGCCTTGTTCCTAATGTTACTATACCAAGCGCATGTTACTTATTTCATAAAATGGAGTCCATAGCAGATTTAAGTGATTACTTGGGCATGACTATTTAGAGCTAGCATGTAATCGTGTAATATGCAATGTCATTGTAGCCCGTCACTTGAAATATAGGCAGTCTCATCCACTTCAAACAGACAAAAGTTAGTAGTAATGAGATTAAAAGAGGATTCAAATATACAGAAACTGGTATCCTAAAGTGTACACATGCTGTTTTCCATAACAAAAACATCTAGACTCTAAATGTACACTTGTGAGCTGGCAGTGGAGCTTCATGTTAGGCTGTAAACTTCCAGGCAAAACATTTCCTAAATCAAAATTGACACTAACACACTAAAAGATGTTTCTTGCTTTGCAGTGAATTGCTTGCCTTTATTGTTTGAATGACTACGAATACAAAAGATACAAAGGGGGGGGGAAAGCTATCAATAGGTGCAATTACAGATTTCTTGTTGCTAGCTTAAACCCTTTCCCACAAAGAGCTGGTAAAATTGGTGCATACAAACTGAGTGATGAAAACATGACACCTTCATAATGTGACATTCAGGAGTCTAATTAATTTGGACTTCATTCAAAATTTTCAAACACTAGTTTGATGCCAATATAAAGACACTGCTGTACCTCAATTTTATTAGTGCTATAGTCTTAACTTTGCAAATATTGGATACAATTTCCTGAGAGTAGTGAAAAGCAAAAGGGATAAATAAAGGAGAATGTAGAAGTGGAATCTGGAATAAGAATAAAGAAATTAAACTTTTCTTGATGTGCTGTCAATCATGGCTGTGCGCCAATGGCACCCTGTCTTAGGCCATGAGGAGACGATGCACTTGCTGCAGCTGCTGCTGTGATAGGACGAGGCGGTGGACTTGTTCCTGTCCGCGGACGCATGGAATGGCAACACGACCTACAAACACCGTTCCCCCCTGCTTCTCTTCCTTGGCCTAGGAACCAACACAAGTATGTACACGTGATGATTTAACATGGGTAAATGAGCCATTTCTTGATCAAGAAATCTTCTGACTAGAAAAAAAAAAACTTTTTAAAAACTGTTCAAACTTGGAACTGATGGTGTGCGTATTCTGAATGGTTTTACCTTAACAAAGGAGGCCACTGGGAAGGTGGCAAAGTCCGAGGAAGCCTTGGCTCCTGGCTGATATGTGACTACATGTTCAGCTACTTCTCCCTGAAACAGAAAAGTGTCCAGATGTTTGGTTTTAGATTGCAGTCAGCTTATTCACATGGTAAGGAGATTGGATTCTGAAATTGTCACCTTGAGTTTGTCCAGAGCATTACTGAGGTTCTGCAGTCGAGCTGTCTGCTCCAGCAGCTGGGCACTGGCACTAACTGGAAGAGAAAAGACAAATTGAACCAGTTCACCCAGCTGACATCAGCAACACACACACACACACACACAAAGGAGAGGACAGTCTAGAAACAGAGACACACAAACACCTGCTGTCTTCCCGGTGACGTCCACCACTTTAACCTCTGCACTCAGCTTGAGTAGGGTTGCCAGCAGCTGGTCAGTCCTGCGATAGATGCCTGTATTTAGTCCATCTGGCGGCATGGAGCTTTCTTTGGACAATTGTGGTAGTTTGGGAGGGCAGAGTGGAGGCAGGGAGGCCAGCTGGGCTCTTATCTTCTCTGCCTGTTGGTAAAATATATTCTAGGTCAATATTACCAGGGTTTAGACAACTAGTGTAGTGACACAGTGTAATAAAACCAACACCAGTGTACCTTGAGTCTGTTGTTTTCATTCTTGAGGTGTTTAATGCCCAGTCTCTGGGCGTCAACCTGCTGCCGGAGGAGTGGGGAGTCCACCACCTGTACTGGTCCTGCCAGGGATGGAGGCAGACCTGCTGGAGAGAGAATGGTGAGACACATTCAGTCACTATGACACCCAGTGCTTCTCCTTTGATAGTGATGTTCCTTTTTTCCCCAAAATTCGGAGACTATTTCTGTGATTCCCAAAATCTGATTGGCGTCTGGTAGGAAAAATACATTTAATGCTATTGCAGTAGTACAATTTTTATCAAACGTAACATGACAACATTTCGATCTGCTCACAAAAGGTGACTATAACCACACAGTAACTCACCTCCTGCAGATCCCTGAACAATGGAGGCAATTCCAGTGGCAGGTGGGCCTCTCAGGCCTTCGATAGTCATCTTCGATTGGTTATTAATGCGCTGCTTCAGCTCTGCCTTCTCCGCCTCCAGCTGGTCAATATCAGCCTGCAGAGCATCCATCGTCTCCTCAAACTCCCTGGAGACGAGGAGAGAGGAAGGTGAGTGAGCAGCAAAAGAAGGGCAGGTCAGAGAAAGGAAAAGTGCCTCCAATGTTGAAATGTGGTCGTTGGTTGGTTTGCTTCTTTATCGTTCCTTACTTTTCTTTTTTCTTTAGCAGGGCGAGGTTCTCGTCCAGTTTGGTCTGAATCTTCTCCACCCGTTCATCTGCGTCTTTGGTGGAGGTGTCCAGCTTCTTCTCCAGCAGGCTCAGACGGACGTTGGCCTCACTCAGCTCCTCACCCTGGGAAAGAGAGGTACAGGTACATTAATTATTGCCTGTCGGTTTAGCATTCCTGTTCTGAGTCTTTTCATTTTAAAGTGGCAGACTTATGTAGAACACTTTGCAGAGAAAGGTTGAGTGATTTTTGTTGGAGGTGTTTGCTTGAGTGGGTCACCTTGATCTTGAGGGACTTCTTGAGCTCCTTGATGACCGTCTCTCTGTCTTCTAGTTTAACTCCAAGACCCTCAGCGTCAGTCATCTCTGCCCTGACGGTGGATGCTCTTATCTCCACTGGAGGAGTCTGAGGACATGGGGGACATCATCAAATAGTAAGAATTGGCAGTGACGTACAGCAGAAATATGCTTGGATTTTAATGTCTGATTTCAATGTGATTAATGTGAAAAAGTTAAAGGCACACAAATACCTTTCCCTGTGGTTTGTCAGCATCATACTCTCCTTCCTGCATGGCCGTGGCCATCTTGTTCATGGTAATGATGACAGAGCTGCAGGACTGACGCAGACACTCTGGGCCGTTCAGGCCATGAGAGCCATACACCTTGGAGAAAAGAGTATAGATTTAGATAATATAATAACACAGTTGCTAAAATCAACCAACTATGTCTACTTGTCCCACACAACAATTCTAAGAACACAGGACATAGTGTTTTTAAAACTGAAGTTCAATAAAATCAGACAGTATCTGGGCATGCTTAGTGTGGTTTACTTGATTTCTACTTTAGTCCAGTATACTTCTGACAACCTTAATGTATTTGAATTCTTGATAGAATATAACCCAACCACTAGCCAAATTTACAACAAATGCCAAGAAACATTTGCAAGTAATATTTGACCAAGGTCTCGCGATCGCATCTGTGACTGGATTCTCAATTTAAACAAAAACAAAAAGACCTGAAACTAACAACGGTCAGTGATAGATTGGTCATCGTTTGTGTGTAACGATGCAGCAGGCCTGTGCAAATGGTACGTGATTATTAAACAGTTGAACTACCTGCTCCACAGCCTTGCAGACGATATCCTCCAGTTTGAGAGCATTGAGGCCCTCCTGTTCTGCCAGCGGAGCGGCCATCTGCGCTCCAGCGGCAGCCACCTCCTGCAGCACAGCCACCACGCGGGTCTGTTGGCGCCTGCACTCCGTCAGTGTCTCTGCCACCTCCCAGATGAGACACAACATGTCACTCAAATATAAACTGTAGACCAGTCATTTTTGGGTGTGCCTTAATAAATCATCCAAAAGGATAAACATTAATGTTATGGTAAGACAAAAAAGAAAACTTGCAAGTTGCTCTTGTCAACCCACTGTAGTTTCATGTGGCCATTTACTGTGTGTGTGTGTATATGGGAGAGACAACTTGTCTGTTTGTTTCTGTATCCCATACCTGTGGTTCAAAATAGAGAGCAGCGGGTACCCCAACTACGTCAGTTCCAGGCATGCGACGGCGGATCTTCTTACAGAACTGTCTGATATCAGAGCAGGAAGTGTCCAGGTCCTTTAGAAGGACAGAGAGGCCAGAGCTCTCCTGACCTGCAGCCAGGAACGACCGCAGACGAGCTACCTCCACTCCCATGCAGTCCAGGGCACTCTGGGTAAACTGGTGGTGAGAGGATGGGATTAGTGAACACCCTATTGCTATATTTGCATTTATGTTTTACTTTGCTTGCCATAATTCATCATCGGGGATACTATTTTTTTCTTCTTAAAAAGGAAAAAACTTTTTATTTCAATTCAAGGATCCATAGTCTTTTTAAACAATTAAATTTTTAGGATTTCGACCTTGATAACAGCATGAAAATGAATCTGCTACTATTTGTAGAAACAAAGTAAGAATACAGACTTCTGTTAGCTCTGTTCTAGGAGTGAAACTGTCTAAAGCTTTATAACTAAAAGGAAATTACAATGCAGAAGAAGTACCTTAATGTGGTCAGCCAGCTGCACTGTGCAGTCTTCAGTGTGATCAGCCAGATGGACACTGTGCAGTTGCTGGAAGACAAAACAACAGTGAGAAACGTTGTTTAAGAAAATATTATATTGTCTGTCAATTTAAGTGAGGGTTGCACCCATATACATGTGAGGATGAACATACATAAGGCTGAGAGACTCATTTAAAACCATTACATAACAGTTTAATATCCATAAGTGTGATTGAGCCTGTGTGTTTAGAAGTCCGATAAACCACATTCTTTTGTTACCTGATAGTACTTGATGGCCTTAGTCAGAGGTTCCACCTGAACAGTCTCATCTAGCTGATCTTTATGCAGCAGTTCGATGAAATAATCCAGAGAGCGCTCATGGAAGCTCATTTCAGAGTAGAGTGTACCCATGCGCTTAAAAACTTCCACGCTGCAGGTATTCAGAGCCCTAGGACCAGAGGAGGGAAGAGGGAAAAGAATAGACAAGACCTATTGTGTTACTGAATTAGGTTTACAATATCACAGCAACAGATCAGAATTATTCTAGAGAAGTCTAATTCTTTTGCACTTGTAAAAAAACAATAGTTCTGCTTTTAATGCCTAGACAATTCTTCAAAATTCTGATAACACCAGATTTTATTTGACACATCCGGGATGAAGCTGCAGTGCTTACTGTTCGTATTTATGCAGAGTGGCCTGCAGCAGGTTGAGGGAGTACACCAGTCCTGAGGCAAAGCTGCGCTGTTCTCCTGGAGGCCCTCTGAACCCCGCCCCCTGGGCCAAGTTCCCATTCAAGTCAAACTTCTCCTCAGCCTGTTTACTGATCAGCTCAGCCTACCAGGTAAAGGACACAAACACACACACATACAGAAGCATTCATTACAGAGACAAACTAAGTACAGCTAAAAGAGTGCAAATAAAGTTAATAGCAATCAGGATTACGCGGAAAACGATGCTTGTACTCATTTGTACATCATACCTTGCAGATGAGCCTGGGGATGAGCAGAAGGACCAGAATACAGTCGTGATCTCCACCGTGACGCAAGAAGGAGTCCGGCATGAAGGAGGTGAGGAGGGATACCTGTCTGTTTAACTGGCCCACTTCCATTTTCCTCAGCTCCATCTCGATGGCCTAGGAATGCAGATTACATGCAAATGGCCACAAAGGTGTAAAACTGGTCAACGCCTATTAGTCATCGTTCCTGGCATGACAACACACAAAGGTTTCCTACCTTGGCATAAGCCTTGGTCTCTGCAAACTTAATCTTGAAGTCAAACAGTTCAGCAGGGGGTTGCTGAACTTGTTCAACATTTGCATTCTGCTGGCTGATCAGATCTCTGTTGGCCTCCTAATGCACAGGGGGGATAAGCACATGCACTGTCAAGGCATCCACCTGCACAGAATGTAGGCCTAATGCTTCCCCGTCCGCTGAATATTTCCTTCAGCCTGTGTGTTTCGCTCCTCTCCACCCACCTGTAGCCTGGTGGTGAGCTCTCTGTATTTGCTGATGGTCTGCTGGTAATCAGCTACAGTCTCCTGGGCAGCCTCCACCCTTTTGTCAGCCTCTCTGACCTTTGCTCCACTCAGGTCCAACTGCTCCCTCAGCTCCATTTCGGTCTCCCGGGCGTTCTCCTGGAGCTCATCGTTCATCTCGTTGATGGCCTCCTATTGTTACAGGAAAAAGTTAGAGGTCAGTGATAGCTTGATAAAAGGGAGATGTTAAATATCCTATTTTTATCTTATTCTACTGCTTTTTCATTTGACCTTTGTCATTTACTTAATAATCACCATTATGGTAAAAGTAGGCAGGAAAATTACTACAGTGACAATTTATATCCTAATTTACCTTAAAATGAGAATCTAATAGTGAATATTTGCACCTTCGTCACACATAGTATGACCATAGTTTGTATTGGTTAGAAAACAGATACATCAGTGGTGTTAATAATGAAGATAGGAATCATAAATGCAGTTGTGCAGACCAAATCCGTGACTGTTTCTCTCAGCTCTCTGACTTTCTCCTCCAGGTCAAGGTTCCTCTCTGTCAGGGTCTCCACCATCTCCTCTGACCCCAGTGCAGCATCCACCTGGTACAGGTACACACACAAGTAAGCATACATTTATATGTACAGTTAAATTCTGAGATGGCAAACAAACAAGAACAGTCCCTTGCTTTGTATCAACGTCCACACTAAGTACTTCAGTCTAAATCTTTTCTGTTAATAACTGTATTTTCTTTTATATTCACTGTAGTGTAACCAACAGAAAGCTGCATCAGCGACTCTGATCATTCATCCTCTTTTCTTGTGTCTCGCTGACTTTACCTGCTCCTTCAGTTCATCGATAGTGGCCTCCGCCTGCTTTATCTCGTCCTGCAGTTTTTCCTTCTGAGTCCTCAGAGTCTCCAGCTCAGAGTTCTTCTTCTCCATCTGCTTCTGCAGCTTCACGTGCTCCTGCTTCTCTGAAGAAGACAGGTCACGCATCCTGAGGAGGAAAAGGACAATTAAAACAAGATTTTTTTATTTTATTTTATTAAATCGGATGCACAACAAAATGTTGCCAGCTGTCCAACTGCCCTTCTAGGCCTCGTCTCCATGGACCCTTCATGGAGCGGTGAACTTTAAAAAATAAATAAATAAATATATATATATATACACACACACTTTAATCAGGTGCTTTTTAGACATTTGACTGACCGAACTAATGCCTCCTTTAGTCTCCCATTCTGCTCCTCCAGCTGTTTGACATGGTAACTTGAGGCGGCTCCATCTGAGCCTGCAGGAGGAAAAAAAAAAAGGAAAAAAAAAAGACAACACAGTGTGGGAAAGCAGTCCATAAATAAAGGACAGAAATGACAAGAAGAAAGGAAGAGGGAGAGACATATATAAGAGATGAAGAGGCCTGTATGGATTAGTGAGGATAGTACAGACCTTTCTCTGAAATCTCATGTCTAAGAATCTCCAGGTCCATGGAGAGCTCCTCCACTTTCTCTTTCAGTGTGTCCACCTCCACTTGCAGTGACTCTGCCCGCTCTTCAGCCATCTCTTTGTCCAGTGTGGCCATCTCTATGGCGTCTGCCGTGTCGGCCATCTCTTCCATGTAGCGATCCTTGGCCTCCTGTGCCTCACGGGCTTCCTGGGGAAGGAGGTACAAAATAGAACTCTAGAAAATTCTTTCATTCTTACAGGCTTGGAAAATATCAGTCATTTCATAGCCTTCAAATTAGCATTCATTTCATTTTGTCACAATATACTGTAAATACCCTAATATTGCTGTCTTCCAGACTTATTAATTATTAGTGCTTTCTTTTCCTGTGTACCTTCTTGGCCTCTTTGAGTTGTTTCTGCAGCTCAGCCTGCTGCTCCTGCATTTTGTTCTTCCACTCCTGAAGCTGCTCCAGCTGGATCTTGTGTTTCTCGAGCTCCTTCAGCTTGGCCTTGTCCTCTGTCCGCTTCATCTTCAGCGTTTCCAGCTTCTCCTCCAGGTCCTTGACCTGAGCTCGCAGTGATTCCTCCTCCTGAGCAGGACGGATGGGTAGAGGAGAGAAGCGAGAAGACAGTTTAAATGTGCTGTCTTTAGCAAATTTAGAAGATTAACTGGACTTCATTTATGTCCCAAGATTTTATTTTAAGGCAGTAAAGAAGCATAACAAAAACACTGATCAGGTCCCACCACCAAAAACCCAGGACAAGATGATAAATGTCAATTTTTTGCCAAATTAATTTGCACATAATTTCCTCAATTAATTGACTCTGAATGCACCGCCTCAACAGGAACCTCTGCCAGTAACATTAAAGAGCAATGAGGCTGAATCCATTCCCTCCAAACATTCAGTGTCTCAGAAAGTCAAACCATGCATCATCACCATATCATTCTCTGTGAGTGAGGACATTACAACAGCATAGGTAAGTTTTGAGAAGGTGTGCCGAGGGTCGCTTTGCCCACCGATGTTATGAGTTTGTTAGTAAACTCATGCCAGGTATCATCAGCATGCATGTAGCTATTAGAAAACTCTACCTGCTTGGAAACGACAGGTTCCACCTGGTCAAACAATGACAACATGGATGAAATGGAACAAGCTCATTAAAATGACGAATATAATGGAAATGTTGATAAGCTGATTTTTTTACTGGTGATTGTAATGGATTCCACATCAAAATATGAAATGTGAGACTAAATACCTTTTGATTTAACGTCTTTATGGGCATATGTTTTTCAGTTGTGCGGACACTAAAATGCTCTTCTACCTGTCAGAGACCCACCTTGCTTGGTGTGGCCGGGACCGGGGCTGCCACTGCTGCAGGCGACCCGCTGGGCTGAGGCATAGCAGGAGCCCCCAGTGCACCCTGGTGGGAGGACAGGCCCGCCTCACTGACATCACCAGACAGAGAGGACGACAGACTCTCGCGAGACGCCTGTTGACCAACGCAGGTTAGGTGTTGGGAGAGTGGCGAGAGGGAGAAGGTGAGGGATGAAACAGAGGAAGACAGTATTTGAATTTCAGTATACAAACCAATAATCAAAACAAGACCTCCTCGCACAGTGAACACACAAATTTGACAAACCCAGTAGAAGAGTGAACATCCCGTGTCATAGGCTATGGCGCTGGATTCATATCTTGTGATAAAATACAATAATCTTCCCGACAACTATGTCTCCCAGGACCAAACATTTCAGCTCCCGGTGTCCCTCACAAGGGACGTTCCCAGAAAACACCACTTTGAGCTCATTTATCTGGTAGAGCCCTTCACCTGTGCACCAAAGGACAACAAATCACCAGTTTTCAATGACTAAACAAATCACCACTCCCTGTGAAATAACAGGTGAGGTACCCTGATATGACAGAGCGTACCCTGAGTGACAGGCTGAGGCGTCCGGAGGGACGCATCAACAGGGAGGGGAGGGAGGTTGCAGGCGTGAGACGACTCGGAGTGATCTACTGCCACAGTGTGATCATAGAAACTGTGTTAGGACTCTCAAGAGTTATTTGTAAAACATACCTTGTGATACTGTGTGCTTACTCATACACATTATAATTACCATGTCAGCTATAGCACCATCCTGTTTTGATTATAATCATACTGTATATGATGTGTGTACAAGTGCAGACAAATACAACCAGCATTTGAAAATGTAAAAAAAACATTGTGCTGGTATCACAAGACATAATCGCCATCTTCAGACAAAGCTTAAAATGTTTAAATATAATACTCACTGAATTTCCAACATTATAATCATAGTTTTAAGGCAAGTTTCCATTAAATTCCACGGGTCATGGAAATCATAATGGAATGCATAATTACAGTAATTTACTTACATTTTAATCAATTTTTATAAGTAAACATCACGTACCTTCAGCACAAATTACAACACCTTAACTGACTACCTACATTCTGTTAAATTAAAAAAAAGGGGAAATCAGCTAAAATGGGCCGCCTGCAACCTACCCCTCAAAATACCCTAACTGTGCAGCCATGTTGAGTCTCCTACTACAGTGAATGCTTTCAGATGTAATTTACCAAAACCTGGCCTGTAGTTGACTGCCCAAATTACCAAAAGACTATTAAAACTATACAAAATGACCTGCATGTGGAGAATTGCTTACTGAAGAGTCTATATATGCCATCATTCTAAATCTCTATATTACATTTATTAAACTGTAATCCTGGTTGTTTTCTCTACTGTAGTTTGAGGACAAGGATGTACTTATCATACTACAAAAAAAATGCATGGCCTTTGAAAAGATTTCAAACATTTGAAGCTGTGCCCTTGATTTAAGTTGCCCCCGAGCACCCTCAAAACGTTCCAGCATTAAAATAACAAAACTTTTCTTTATTAACGGCTGTTTTAAATCACTCTTTTGATGCCGTTTGACTTCCTCTGTCTGCTGTAGACGAGCTCACCTTGGCAGAGCGGCGGGTAGAGGACTGGAGGACAGGAGGAGGTGAGTTGGAGAGAGAGGGATGGACGCACGCACACACACACGGACGCACGCACACACACACGCACACACACACGCACACGCACACACACACACACACACACACACACACACACACACACACACACACGCGCGCGTCCAGTGGCGAAGCAAGATAAGAGATTAGCGGCACATAAGAAGCATACCCACTGTTAGTTCATATGCACTGTTAATAGCTTTGATGGCTGCATGCACCATTTAACACCATTTTAAAGAATAGTTATTCTTGATGACTCAAGCCATAGGAGCAGAATAAAATATGAACTCGTGCAACAGTGTGGCAAAACGTCACCGAATTGTCAAGAGGAATGACAAAGACACCATCATGATGACAGTAAAACTCACAATTTTGGCCCTCTAAATGTGCTCACTGGATGCCATCACCAGAATAAAAAAGTAAATAAAAGAAAGCAAGTAAACAAACAACATCTGTGTACAAAATGAAGTGCGGCCACAGAAAACCAAGAGAAAACACAGTGAAAATGACAAGTGATGCCTTTATGTCCCGTGCAAACGTCAACACGTATAAGGGTAACTTAAAAACAAAAGATGAGTTGCCACATTAGTGCAATTAACAACAACCAAAGCAAATGTGTTGAATATAAATATTTCTACCTTCTTAATGTTCACAGCTGTCTGCAAAATGTATTCAGAAAAACAAATATGAGAAGTCAACCCAAACGAGAGGAAAAACAGAAAGTAGTTCGCAATTGTGGGAACAATTTGAAATAAAGCACCTCGTGTCAGGAATATAGCAAAGGACAAGTCAACACATTTAAACTGACATAACTGCTCTGGAAAGGGCAGGTATTCACTTTAAGATAAATAATTAACTAGTAATTAAAGAGTGAATATAGGGACAAGCCATATTTCTTCAATCCACAGTCCATACACAAAGATCCACAGGAATCCAAATCATGGAAACACAACATTACTGAACTGACTAAAGGACAAAAAAAACCCAGCGAGGTGCACGTAATGGTTGCTTACCTGCTTGGTTGTTTTGGGAGTCTCAGGAATGTCTGGAGCAAACAAATTAAGAAGTATGATCTACTGTTATAAACTTTGAATTACTATGTTTCAAGAGCATGAATTTCAAACACAGCTGTGGTTCACACTCACCTTTTTGTCTGGGTATCTTTGTAGTGCCTGATTCAGGGGTGTCTGGTGAGGTGGCACTGGAACCATCTTCCACCACCTGGATCTGTTCAGAGTGACAGAGAAACATAGGGGTGTGATCAGGACAACATAGCCATGGAAAACAGGGATGGGAGCAGAAACAAACACATGTTCATTTGTAATCATGAATGCAGGAAAAAGGATCCCGAAACACATCATCCTATAAAACTATTGACACCTTTCATACTAATGAAAGTATACAGGCATTTTTATGCATATGTTGCATTAGAAATGTTTTGTTTGATTAATAATCTGTCTGTGTTCCTAAGTTCCGAAGTCAGGCAACTGGGAACACTGGATAAATCCTTAATCATTTGGTGTCTATTGACACCCATGCACCTCAATCCACCAGCATCCCTTCAAGTCACTGAGTAAAATTAGGATCAATGATTGATGTGATTACACCCGAGTAATAGGAGGCTCTACGCCATCATCCAACCCTCAAGTGCACAATTTACATTCACAATTACATCACAACACATTTTTATGTCACTAACCTGGGACTGTCTCACAAATATCCCGTGATTTTCCTCACAGGTGAAGTAGCGTTTCCCCTGCACTGTGCCATCGTTCTTGCCTTTGGGCTCATTCAGTATGACACCCACCCATTTCCCAGAGGCAAAGAGGGTGGCGCCAATATAGGCAACAGTGCCACGCTGACCCTTTCCTATCACCTCCACTATAGAGCCAATCTAGGAGAGGAGGAGCAGAGAAAAGAGGATGAGGGACTGTGAGTCATTATACACTGTTCATTTTTTCCCATTTCTTCCTTTCTTGTCTGTATTAAAAAGTGACCTACCTTTGGAGGTTTGCCACTCTCCACGGTTCCTGTGCTGCTCATCTTGCTGATCAGTGGGCTGGTCAGCTGTAGGATTTTGGATATACAGATGAGGAGAAGTAGGGAGAAAGATGAGGAAATGTGGGAAATATCAAGTAAAAGGTATGTTGGTTACCAATACGATTGAGTGGTATGGTTGGAGAAGGAGAAAGATGGTCAAGAAGGAAGGTGAGGTCTTTACATGTTAGAAAATGTATTGTTTAATTTCAGAATTCCTCAGGCATGGTATCTTTTTATATCTTAATATTGGTCAAATATCTTATCTTAGTAGGAGTATGTACAACAAAGATTTTTTTTATATTGTCCACCAGACCTGCAAAAAGACCCAAATAAACACCATTGTTTTATGTATAACAATAATCCCCAATAATTCTCCCTGCTCCAGCTATTAGGAGCAGTCTTAGGAATCAAAAATATTCAATGACATGAGAGTCTCAAGGCCACAAAGCGCAGGAACACACTCACGCACCCAGTCATATGTCCTGAACCACAATAGACCTCCTAATAAACAAGCCATATCCCTGCCCAGCTCACACAAAGACGCTCATTCAAGACAAACTAGGACTGCAGGAGACTCTAATCCTTTTAAGGAGCTGTAGGGACATGTGAATTCATGCTGCCTCTCAGTTTTAAACCACAGGGCAGAAAACTGAATGGAAAGGTTTATCATAGCCTTATGATTGAAGCTCTAACACCAGATTTTGTTCTTTTCAGAGAAGCAGAGAACGTAGACTAAACACTACTTAAGATTAATGGAACAAAAGCTTGCCTATGGGTTAAATATAAGAACAGACATTTCTTCATCTTCTCTACAGGATATAAATTAGATTCTTACTCGTTTTATCTGATGAGGACCCAATACGCAACAAGATGAATCCTACATCCACTGTATGGTGAGTGCCACAAATATGAACTTTTTAGAGGTTTAGTCATTATAATGTAATCACTTCTACTTGCATCAATCAAAATTAACACCGATGTACTAAATGAGATATTATTCAATACTGAGTGTCCGTGTTACTCACCCGGGGGGTATACGAATGCCGTCTGTTCAAAGCCATAATAGCAAGTTAAATACAAAGATAGCGCCAGTACAAAGATACGACTAAAGTTCTAAATTTTCTCTATTTTCACAACCCTTCCTCTTTTCCAGAGAGAAGAGAGGACAATACAAGACTGTGATTTCAGGGAGGGCTCCTATGTGGTGCATCACAAAACGTCACAGCTGATTTGAACTGAGAAAGGGAGGGTAATATCTAGCCGTTGTGTTTCCCACAAGAAAAACATATGGATATTAGCTAGATACTTCATATGGAGCCACTTAAATTACACTCAGTTGAGTGGTAGCAGTAACGTGTAGAGAACTTAATGTGTTTTTCCCTCTCTTTCATACATTATATCCACATCTCATAGGTTTTACAAAGTAATCTTTAAGGAACTCACATATGTTAACAATTAGCTTGTTTAATCATTCAAACTGTTATCAGCTGACAAACCGTGGCTAACGTTAACTATAGCTAATATTTATTAACGGTTATTCGCTTAGTAACGTTACTTTTTATTGGATCGGGTACTAAATTAATTTGATTTATTCTGTCATGATACAATATATAAGCCAACCAAAAATCACATGTAACTAAATACAAATACACAACGCAATAAAAAAGACCCAACAGCTCTAAGTTAAGAGAGAAGAAGGTGGACAAAGAAATGCTGCTTTAACGTTGCTGCATTGTTCAAAATCATACTGACAGCCATACACAAAATTACCTTAAAATAACTAACGTTGCACTTTACATTGCACTCTAGGTTTAGTTCGACATCACAACTGAGTTAACAGTTACCTAGATTAGCTTTACAGCTAACGTTAAAACTGACCAACTCGGCTTATTAGCAAGCAAGCTAAAGTCACAAAGAGGGTACTATTAAGAAGCTAACAGAGACTAGATGTATTTTGTTATTTAGCGTTAGCTTACCTGACATACACAGAGATTGCTGTCTTTAAATGCAGCTCTTTGGTGTGTTCATGCAGACAAACAATAATGCTCTGTTGGTATGTTTTTGGCTAGCTAGCTTGGAAATCTGGTACGTAGTCTTTTCCGGTTTTATGACAGGTCACTTCCGGCAGCCTGACAGACCAAAGAGAAGAAGAAATGTGGAAATTAGCGCCCCTGGTGGATGCCCCCCATTCTTTAATAAATTCAAGAGTTTGACATCTTTTTCTTCTTGATGACCTAAGGTTTGTGGGGGTTGTCTTTTTTGCTCATATACTGGCATTATTGTTACTGCAAAATTTCAGTTAATTATACATGTAAAATAATGTACAGTTTAACAAAAAAGAGCAATGGACAGAGGCCAGAGGAATGGTCTTGAGTTTTCACAATACAACTGAACATTATGCACAACTATCTATTTAAAAAAAGCACACCATGGAGGATGTTTCTGGTGTTTCTGACATGACAAACCTTAAGTAATTCAGTAGTTGTTGATTTATTGCGTTCTGAATTCAAATATGGATAAGGATGACTTAGCGAAAACAGTGTCTAGAGCAAGGCAGTTGAGAGGCAAGGGGAAAAGAAATGCAATGAGATACTTAATCAATATTACCTAAGGATTTTAAACCAGCATTTGGATTATTACAGAGTGGAATAAGTTAATGACAGAGAATGCATCATGTGAAATATTATTGGGAATAGGAAATATTAAATTAATTTAAAATATTTCAGACACATATTAAACCATAAGTAAACAAATGGAAAATAGAAAAATAAAACATATATTAGTAATACAAGCGTAGTTATATCAGTGCTACAGCAAAGTCTCTATTTTTTCTAGAAAAATACTGAATGTTGTCTGGCCTATGCCCAAGCGCATTAGCCTACTGCAGAACAAGTAGCGTCCGTTTTTAGTTGGGGTCGGACATGAGATGTGTCCTCTGTGTGTTGCGCTGCGGCCCCTGGATGCATGTATTGACGTGTAATTAGCCAGAAGCCCATGCACAGGCGACCAATCAGGTGGCGGAGGAGAGGCTGTGCCCGGACCGGCTGGCAGACACTTCGGGGACAGAGCTCCGTCCGGAGTTCAGCCCTGTGGCGGTGACAGCACTGACAGCAACTGGACCAGGTCCTGACTTCACCATCCCTGTCTGGAGCAAGGTAGAAGGTTTTTTGTAGCTTTTATTCTGTCTTACATGGACCTTTATAACGCTCAGTCCTGGCAAAGTTTTGCCGGGTGTATTTTGCCCCTTTCTACACTTCAGGATGGCCTGAAAGCTTTCAAGCTATCTAGGACACAAAACCTTACTTCCGGCAGTGATTTTCAAAATGATAACTTGTGTGACTATTGTGCCTGGCATCCCGTCGAGTCTCTGTAGTTGTATTATGAAGGCAACATGTATGGGCTTCCGGTCTTTTGATGGCGTTCCCTAGCTATCTTGACCAGCCGCTGTTCCGGAGGTGGCAGGCGGCTTTAACTCGATGTTACGCTGTGTATCCATTGCCTGTGCGGACCAGGTCTGGTGCATTTTGCCGGCGTCCCTCAATCTATCAGGAACACTTAAAGTCATTTCTGCTCACAAAACGAAACGAGTCAAGAAAACTCCATCTAAATAGTTTGTTCCCGATGGAGGGTGTGGAGTCAAAGTGTGACGCGTTACGTCATTCGTAGTTTCGCTGTCCCGTCTGAACTCTCTGTCGGCGCTGCTAAAAGTTGGCTTATCAACAAGTGGCCTAAACCCATCTAACGCTGAAACATTTTACTTATAACTAGCAAGGTAAATCTGAAAAGTTCAGGTCATTTGTTTGCGGTGCATCTTGTGACACCTTTTCCTTCATCACAGTAGCCTGCCATCCAGGCTCAGTAGGGAATATAGGCTACAGGTTGGCCACTTGTTATTAAAAGCTAGTGTTGCGCTGGACAGACCTCTTAAAGTTGAAGCTGCTTGTTGAGGGTGTGTCTCCACGTCCGCAAGAGTCCAGATTGTTCTATCATGCCGAATATTTGTTGAAATCTTTAGATGCAGGCCTTATTACACTTCTCACGAAGATCATAACGGCCCCGGTTTGTCCCTTGTAGAGTTCTGTAAATTCCTCTGTAGGGTGGTTTGGTTTGGCTGCAGACAAAGTGAGTGTTATTCTGCAGGGAGATGCAATGTAACAAGCTTTAGCCAACACCTAAATAACCTAAAACCCTTTACCAAGAACACTCTAGCTGGGCAACAAGAGATCATTTTGGAGTGAGTTAAATCACTAATAAATACCTGCTTATTAGACAAAACAGCGGAATGGATATTGAAAATGAGTTCTTCTTTCCCTTGAGCAAAATAGATGTGGTCTATACACGCTTGTTTTGGTCACAGACAATTACTATATACATCGAGAAACAAATACCACTGTGACTATACCTACATAAATAACTTATCCCAATTCCAAAATTCAAAACCAACATTTCTAATTACTCTGTAACAGGGATTTAGCCTGATTGTTTGTTTGTTTTGTAAATGTGATCGACAGTTAATTAAAACCTGCCCAACCATTGGCTCACGGGATGAACTCAATCTATGTGCAGACTATTGTACATTGGAATGGGTTTGCATCAGCAGCAGCATTCACCCTCTCACTTACTTCCTAAATTAGGGAAAACAAAATTGACTAAATGCTTAGTTAATTAGTTCATAAAGGGCAGTGGATTGGTTCTTAGCATGTCTGTCTGTTTGCTTTCTTGTTCCTTTTTTCTTCGCACGGTTTATGTGCAGGGACGTGCACAGACCTTTTTTAAGGGCTGTTGCTCTAACCTGAAAAAAGGTTCAAGCTCGTTTTAAGCCTCACCTGTTTGGTGATCAAACCGTTTCAACATGGCACAATGGCCCCTCATTTCATTACTTGTTTATGACAGCAGAATCGATGTAAAGCATTCCAACTTTGAGGAAACATTTTGAAAGCAAAAAAATGAAACATAAACTCTCATGACAACCCAGATGATTCTGAGCAGATATTGTGTACATCGTGTAAAGTAAAAGTTTAAAAGTAGATTTTGAAAATACGAGCAATTGGAAATTTAATATGCTGTATCATCCAAAACCAGGTTTTGATTGTACTCCTATCTCCATGAATGACTACCACAGAATTTCTGTCTATGAAATTTCCAGAGACAATACTATAAAGACAGTGCCAGGCAAAATGCTATCATTCTTTTCAATCCAACGATGCTGACAGTGACTTCACTCACTGTTTCCTCCTGAAGGCCAGGAATTAGACTGGAGTAGGCTGTGTCTAGTTTTGTATGTAAAAATATGTACTAGAAAACAGAACATTTACAAAATGTCATAGGATTTAATGAACACATTGTCTGGCCTTACCATCTCATATTTCACTATAGCTAGCACTTCCAACTTTTAGAAAAATGCTTCTGAGAAAATGGGCCTACTTCACATTAAATTCATTATGACAGGAAATGGTTGCTTGACATTTCTATCACAATGCTCCGCCTGCTGGCCTGCTGGTAGTCTGACTCAGCTCTGCAAAGTTAGCTCCTTAGCTGCCTGTCTCAGCAGACTGCCTAAAAGTTAGCCAGCTAGCTGGCTACCAATGGTTCATGTGACAGGATAATATAAGGCAAAACTGTGCGATGCCATGCGAACCGGACAATCTGCACATTTTTTGGAAGCATATGTGGAGATTTTTATTCACAGGGCATCCTTTTGGTTGTTTGATTCAACATGAATAATTCCCAGTCTATGGTTTGGATGCTACAGTGTCACATGACAGAGGGCGCAGGGCAAAAAACGTTTGGATGATATGGCGATTTAATTAGTCTATCTTTAGCAATTATGGGCTACTTGTATTTATGCAACCACAACAGCATAAATCAAACATTTTGTTTTTCCTCCAGAGGGGCAGCTCAGCCAAGGAGGGCAAATGGGCTCTTTTGCTCGGGCAACTTTACCCTTGTTTCTATGAGCTAGTAAATACTCTTTAAGATCTCTACATCTGTCAATATATTCATCGAGTATGTTTTGATTAATACAGTATTTCTCTCTTCAGTGTTAATTTTTTGACTTGTTTAGTTTTTAAGACGGTACGTGTGGAGCTGTTTTCATTTCTACCTTTCAACTAATCTATTTCTGCATCAATTTTGTTTTTTTTGCTTGCTTATTTATGGAATGTGTTTTTGGGGGGGATTTCAGATGGCTGACGTGGAGGTGGTGAAGAAGATGCTGCGGGCCGTCCTCCAGGGCAACAAGGGCGGAGTGTCACTGTCCCGTCTGCAGTCAGAGTACAAAGAGCTGACCGGGGATCAGATACCACACAAGCAGATGGGACACAACCACCTTGATGCACTTCTAGCCAGCATGCCTACTTTAGTCCGCATGGAGCGCAATCGCTCTGGAGAGGTTTGTGTGTGTGTGTGTGTGTGTGTGTGTGTGGCTGGTGCAGCATGGTTGGTTTGACGGATAGATGTGTACACATATTGAATAGGACTCTTGCTTTTTTTGTTTTTTTTTCTTTATTCTGTTTTCTTCTGCTTACACGTTATAATCAATGCTCGGATTGATGATTCAGCTGCTGCCAGCATTATTTGGCAAAAGTTAATAAGCACCCCATACCACAATGTATCCAAAGTACTGTGTGAATAATTTGTATGAAGATGCACACCTGGGGTTTAAAAGAAGGTAACTTGCTAACTGAATCTCTTTATTGATATTAGTATCTGTCTGTCTACTCCTCTCTCTCGCCAGATGGTGTGTTTTCCCTCAGGGGCCAACGAGACAGCCCATATAGCCAAGGTGGTGGCTCGTCAGCGCAGCTCCAAGAAGACAGGCCGACCCCACCTGGTCAACACCCAGATGAGGGTCAAACCGGCTGCCCCACTCGCTCTCAATGGTAAGATTTAGGACCACTATTTTGGGGCACTTGCAAGCATTCACACAGATAAAAAGCCATTTTATTGAGCTTATCTTAAAAATAATTAGCAGTTCTATATGTATGTATATTATTATTTTTATTAAACTCCATTACAGAATTCTTTAGCATGCAAAGCTTTGGGCTAGTCCCTCAACCGTTTTGGTCACAATGAGGCTAAACAACTTAAGTCCAAGCTAAATGTATGGAGGGTTTGAAAAACATTACAAGGTGGCTTGGTGCATGTGGGATATCACAGGTTCTCTATGAGACAGCACGCTAACATATTCAGTAATTTTGGGAGAAACAGAATTGGCAGGGCAATGGTTTTGGATCTAATTGGTTTACCATCAGTATTCATTGGGAAACTATAATCCAGTTTCACAAACTGCACATACCACCTGCAGTCTTATAGACAATCACTTTTATCAGCATCTTCTGGAGGACACACATTTAGTGCTATCCAATTACACAGATGTTTCTGGCTTACGTTTACTGATTCACAAGGTGGCTTTAAATCAGTTAGGTATTAGATTAAATGTGATTGTAGTTACTGCTAAAATTTAAGAAGAATACAGGCAATGTATCTTAAAGCTAATTTAAAATAATTACAAATGCCTAATCTTTGAAAGCTTGTAGTTGTACTTTTGGTCCACAGAAGGCTCAAAAGGTACATAGCAGGCTGAATCAGTAATGAGTATCTTTTATTTAAGAAGTGCAAATTAATATGGACATTAAAAAGAAACACTCTTGAATAGTCTGGGAGCTCTGTGGCTCAGTGGTTAGCACTGTAGCACTGCAAGAAGAACTGGTATTGGGTGTCTTGTGTGTGTTGGACCATTGTGTGTTTTCAAACACTGAAATAGTAATGAAATAATGATTAAATAAAAACATCTAAGAAAAAATGCATCTTAACCAGTGATACTTCAGTAAGGGTATGAAATGCACGATATGGTTAAGCTCTGTGTTGGTCATCTTTTGCCAAACAGTTTGGGTGGGTTGGGCTACTGTGGTGATCCAGAAATTCAGAGAACATGAGAGGACCTAAGAACTTGTTATAGTCAGTATATAGTGACTGCATGTTGTGAGTGCCTACTCTGGCTACTCCCCAAACCAAGACATGACGCCAGTAAGTTCAGTGGTAGCTGTGGCCCTGCTGACAAGATGGGACAAATAACAGCAACGTATTCGGTTAGTGACCAAAGGCGTGGATTTGGCGAGTGGGCCACTGTCTGTATATCTTTGCTGTATAAAATCCATCCTGTCTGCATACTGATGAGAGCAGTTTTGCTTTCTGCCCCTTGTGTCTCATTTTCTTTGAGTAAATAATGACTGGATTACTCTTATGCCGTGTTTTCTATTATACCCTAACTATCACATGATGAAACTAATTCAGTCCCAGTAAGCTGTAGCCCGGAAATATATATATTTAGTTCTCTATTCATAACAACCACTCAATTTCCCGAATATTTCCAAACCTACTACTGTACAGCAGCACTGCAGAAAGAGAAAGCTAGAAAGTGAATCAGTACTGTGACAATGCAACATTAACAAATGCTTTCTGTTGTGCAGCCTGACAGTTTGTGGATGCATGACTGGCCTCTTTTAACTGTTGCGCTGTGGAGACCTGTCCTTATGCACTACAAATATCACACACACACACACACACTCAAGCAGACAGATACACAATGTTCAGGTGTATCAGGTTTATATGTGTACAAAAATTTGATATATTTCTGACTTTATTTGCTCTATAAAGACACTCGACCACTACCATACAAGCAAATATGCAAACGTGCAATCACACAAACCCCTCCACACACGCACAAACGCATGCAGAAACATGTACACAAATTTCATACATACACGCATACACCTCCGCTAGACTGTGATGCTGCAGAATATTCTCAGAGAGGCAGCGGAGGAAGTGGGAGGTAGTGCAGTGAGGAGAGAGAGAGGAGGAGTGGCGGCGCGAGGGTCGGAGGAAAAGAAAAGCAGAGGGATGGTGAAATGGGAAAGGGGGAGGGGGTGGACAGATGACAGGGAAGGAGGGAGTCAGAAAGAGGGAGACGGTGGGGTGGGGTGTTGAGATCTGAGGCTAATGCAGCCCATAGCAGCTGAGACTCAGCTGCAAGCGAAGAGCAGCTGATTCACAAATCAACCTCTCCATCTCTCTCTCTCTCTCTCTCTCTCTCTCTCTCATTCTGTCCTCCACCACCTCAGCAGGATATTGATATTCAGGCAGAGACAGACCAGGGACTGTGTGTCTATGCCGGTGAGGTGACGCGGCGTCTGCTCTGAATGTGTGTGTGTGTGTGTGTGTGTGCTTGTCCTTGCCTATATTTGCATGGGGACTTGAGCTTGTGCCTGTCTGCGTGTGTGACTGCTGAATTTCTGTGACGTGTGTGTGTCTGGAAGTTTTATTGATTAATTAATTGGCTGATTTATTAATTGACTGACTGCCAGTAGCTCATAGGGTATAAGTAGCAAATGCACTCAGAGAGAAAAGAACAAGATTTAGAAATCGAAGTTGCCTATTGATGACTTTCGAAGACGTAGGCTGATGAAGCCTCTTCACTGGGTTTTGTCACCGGAAAGATTTAATGAGATTCAGCAGGAACAGAGAGGATGAGAAAGCAGGAGAAAGGTCTAGATCTTGCTGAGGAAAAGAGAGATGAAGAATCGAGTGAAGATAAAAGAAGAGGCAGTCAGAGGAAAAACTGAAAAAGAAGAGGGAGTGCGGGAGTGGAAATGACTACGGGTTGTGCACAGCAAGGTGTACTGGTGATGTCACTTAGCAGAAATGTGATGTCATGCTGTGCTTGAATGATGTAACCTCAAAGTGATGAGGGGCTGCAATGGTAGGTACTGTGATAGGATCACTGCACTGATTTCTGGGCTTTTTACTGAACATACAGTGACTGTCACAGATTACAGTTTCTGGGTTTTGTAATCATATTAGAATTATCCTACTGCTTGGTGTTACATGTACTTTTCCCCGCTAGTAGTGATGTTACCGGTCTTAAACTGAGGAGATAATTGTTGAGAAAAATCATCATCATACAATAAGGGTTCCTAGAGAGATTATTTTGTATTTATTAAGGGTGTAACTAGTATATAGCATATACACGTATATTGTATGCTATATTTTAGTGTAACCACAGTCTCCTGAATTGTTCAGCTATTGATAGCAATCACTGCAACACAAAATAAAATTGCCCCATTTTGATGGTTTCAAATGTTTGAAGTAAAGTATTAAAATAAATAATTCAACATTTTGGGAAATACACTCGTTCGCTTTCTTGCTGAGAGTTAGAGGAGAAGGTCGATACCGCTCATGTCTGTGCATTAACTAGCGAGCAACTAGAGCCAGATGTTGATTAGCTTAATTTAACATAAAGATTGAAAGCCAGCTAGCCTGGCTGTCTCCAAATTCATGTCCGGTTAATCTGTACACAAACAATGCAAAAATGACAAGTTGTGGTTTTACAGGGAGTTACATGCTGTAGATAACTATTCTTAAGAGCTCAGTGACTTCCTGGAGTCTCTGCTGGTTTTCTCGCTCTCTTCCCCAACGAGATTCAGAGGTGCTGGTAGGCTACCTGTTTTCCTCTGCTTCCAGTCTTTATGCTAAGCTAAGATAAGGTAATCGACTTCCTGCTCCAGCTCCATAGTTAATGCAGTGACATGGGAGTAGTTTCAATCTTCTCATGTAACTCTTGGCAAGCAAGTAAATAGGCTTATTTCTTTGACTTTCCCCACTCACAGTCCAACTGGGAGTTTAAACTGGCAAATCTAAGTATGCGGGTACAGGAGAGTTTTCTCAACTGCTCGAAATGATGTCATATTTAATTTGCGATATTGTGTTGTTGCTGCTTACTGGCCCGCTGCCTTGATCTATGATACTGTTCATCAGATCTCCTGTGTCTACAGATATTGACCTATCTTTGACACTGTGCCCTCCAGACAGACACACTGCCCTGTCTCAGCACCAGGTTTAGCTGAGTCAGGGTGTCTGTGTGTGTGTGTGTGTGTGTGTGTGTGTGTGTGTGTGTGTGTGCGGGTGCCGGTGTTTATGTGTGTACTTTAAGTCCATAGTTTTACTTCCCTTGTTTGCTTTCTCTTTTTTCTGTGCAGCCAAACCTCAAACTTCTCTGAGGCAGCCGAACCACCGTGGGCGAGGCGGGGGAAGAGGAGGAGGCGGCGGCCGAGGGGCGGGACATGGAGACTTCAGACAGGCAAGGGACATGAGGGATGGCCAGCCAGAGGGCAAGACTGGGGCGCATCCGAACAAGATGTCCAATCAGAACATACCCAACAGGAAAGGGAACCCACCTGCAGAGAAGTGAGTGAGGGGAATGGTTGGGAGCTAATTAGGTGTAAGCAGTTGGACAAAGAGAAGCACAACAGAATTACTCATTTAGGTTACTTCACTTCATTTAAGCTTAGTGAATTTTGATGATTTTTACGTGAACAATTTTACAGTGTTTGAGATCAGACAAAAATAATGTTTTTTGCCGTTAAGGAATCAAAATATGGTATTTGCATTCAAAATATGATCTGTTGCAGGCATTTAGTATGAAAAGACAGCTCACATCCCAATGCTGAAGCCACATATTTGTGGGATTGACGAGCCAGGCGTCCACACTGCTTAGGAAATCCAAGTAGAGGAATGTGCAAATGACCAACGTGCTCAGAAAAGATGGATCTCAGGCCAGAACATTTCCTCTGCAGTGCAACATGCAAAAATCCAAATATTATCTATATTATCTTTGGGGGTAATTTGAAGATATTTTGGAGTGGTGAATTACATACCTTTAACCACTGTCTTATATTTTCTTGTCACTCTCCACCCCCCCCCCCCCCACCCCCCCTCTACATTGCTTAAACAATGAATCTAGATTAATTCAGCTCGTTAACTAGTTCTCCCACTTCCATCCCTCCACGGCTCTGTTCGTCTGTCCACTGTGAAAACAACTGACATCAGTCCACTGTCACCATGGGTGTCCAGTGTGCCACTGGCCCTCCGCAGCACAATGGACCGGCAGGGTGGGAAGCCTGGTGTGTTGGCAGGGGACACGAGCCTAGAGCAGGGGGGATGTGAGCCCTTTCTAATCCCTGCTCTATTCTCTGGTAGATTAACGCCTCTAAACCGACACAGAGTGAATCAGCACATCTCTCTGTATCCCTCTAGATCTTCCATTGGACAGTACGCTGGCAGGCCAGTGTTATCATCATTTGTGTGCGTGCGTGCGTGCGTGCGTGCGTGCGCGTGTGTGTGTGCGTGCGATGGTGGCTGCAAGTGCACTATGGGATGCCTGCCAGTACAAGTGGTAAATTCAGCAAACAAAATGAGAGAGACAATACTTTTTATTAAAATAAAAACATAGGAGAAATAAATCGCGGCGGCTAGTCTTTACCTGGATGGGAGAGTTTTGTGGGCGTTCAGGCAAATGCTGGCTCCGCCTGGGGAGAGAAAGTATGAGGGTGAGGTTGTGTGACTTAAGTGACTCTTAAACGCACACTCCAACAAAGTTGTTCACATTCAATTCACTGGTTCCTTTGTCAAGAACTGTACAGTGATGGAAGCAAAATCAAAATGAAAGTGCAATCTTCAGACTAACAGGCTCCAGAAAACAGTTTAACCCCAGTCCAGAGTTGGACTTGGTGAAAACAATGTCACCACGAGGAGCACTCAGTAGCTGTTAGCCGTAGATAGTATCGTATCAGACTTTGTATCTATCTTCCTCTGCAGATACATTTTGCCAAGTTGACAGGGAAACTTAGATGTTTCCAAATTTCCATTATTTCCTGTATTATTCTCCTTATTTTATTTTCTTCTTCTTGGATGTCTCTTGGCTGAAGAATGAAGGAGAATTGTCCTTGTCCTAAAGAACTAATGAACATTATGAATTTATCTCTTAGAATAACTTCAACTGACCGATCTTATTTCATTACATTGCATTACATTACTTTTTGTAATCTCAAAGTTGCAATGTTTTTATGGAATAATACAAATTGGCCTTCCAATAGAGAACGTCCTCCACATTGCTGCCAATGGACACCTCAGCATTTATTCTGCTGGTCAACACTTACATTATAAAGCCAGCTTTGGTCATTGGCTTCTATCAGGAAGTGATGAGATGAAGCCTAAATTATAAGTAGAATACGAATTTGTCTCTGAAAGCAACAGTGGATTTGTGTCAGTCCAGAGATTGATAGTTGATCCTGTTGTAATTTATTTTCACCACCTCCAACAGCCACAAAGAAAAACTAATGTAGGTCAGTGGAGTGCACAGATTGCTGACGCTCTGTGATCTATGTATGGATAGTAAAGTCCTTCAAACCTTTTCACAGTCACTTAGTGTCACACAGTAAATAGGCTTTTTGCGCTGTTTATTGATTGCTTTGCTTCCATTATTGAGTTGTGACTGAAGAGAGAAACAAGAAGGGGACGGACAGGCTGAATCAAGAGAAATGGAAGAAATGTTTAAACAAAGCATTTACTGAATCATTGAGGTGACTGATCTGAACAGTAGGCCTACAAGATAAAATTACTGAAATTACAATCAACTATGTGTACAAAAAGAGGTGGATATTTCACAGTCTTTCCACGCATTCTCAGCTTGTTGCTGACAAACAGTTTGTCTGTTTGCATCTCATATGCTACACACAGTGCAATGCAGTATCCAGTGTGCTGGATCTCACGACCCACTGTTCTAGACTATTGCGGGATGAAGACAGTTTGATTAATGGGTTGTGGTACTGAGGACACACCAAAAAAGACTTTGTCTTTCACTGAACTTAAGCAGGTTATCTGGTTAGACTTTAATATGTAAGCAGAGCCCTTTTTGCAGATTTAAGACTGTGCTTTCCTCATAACAGATTAAGGACCAGACATGTAGCACAAAGCGAGACCTAGCCAAGCCTTAAAACTGAAGTCAGTATTTAGTGAATTTTTTTTTTAAAACTAAGCACAACAATGATGGATGGAGAATGTCGCAGGCTCTGAAGGTTCAAAAAGTCTGCCTCCTTCACAATTTTCTTCTCTCCCAGAGCCCATAAAAAGTAAGCCTCCTCCTTGTTCTGTTCTCTTGTGTCCAGGTCAGACAAGAGGATGACCCTCCCATCACGGTTTCAGAAGGAGGTGCATGCTCACCTTTCCAGAAACTCCCAACAGACTGGTCGTAAGTAGGATAGGCTGCTTTTTTACTACGCTAAAAAGACATTCCGTGTAGCTTTTTGTCCTCTAAATGTACAGAAATCTTCTTCTTTTTCTTTCGGCTGTTCCCTTTCAGGGGTCGCCACAGTAAATCATGCGCCTCCATCTAACCCTGTCCTCTGCGTCCTCTTCACTCACACCAATTAACTTCATGTCCTCTCTCACTACATCCATAAATCTCCTCTTTGGTCTTCCTCTAGACCTCCTGCCTGGCAGCTCCAACCTCAGTATCCTTCTACCAATATATTCACAGTCTCTCCTCTGAACGTGTCCAAACCACCTCAATCTGGCCTCTCTGGCTTTATCTCCGAAACATCTAACATGAGCTGTCCCTCTGATGTACTCGTTCCTGATCCTGTCCGTCCTCGTCACTCCCAAAGAGAACCTCAACATCTTAAGCTCTGCCTCCTCCAGCTCTGCCTCTTGTCTTTTCTTCAGTGCCACTGTCTCTAAGCTGTACAGCATCGCTGGTCTCACCACCGTCTTGAAGACCGTACAGAAATGTTATGTTGAAATAACGGACAGTTTTCCAGTGTCATGCTGTACTATCTTGTGCTGAAGTGTCAAATCACATCCGTCCGCCTATTGATTTCGTGATGTGTAAATGCAACATATTGCAACCCATCACATGTAGCCATGGGTTGTATTTTCAAAGCTTTCAAGTTAAACTAGCTCCCAGGTATCTGTGTTGTCTGCGTGAGCCTGCCTACTCTTTACTTCCTCTCCTTAAGTCTTTACTTAAACTAACGTGTTTGTTGTCATGTTGCCTGTTTGAAGAATGGCTATGAACAGAGAATGTAATAAACTGCATAGCTTTGAGGCATATATGTTGAAGGCTCCATGTTTATGTCAGGCCCCTACAGACAGAGGAGAGTGTTAAAGTTTGATACGGACTGGTTTAAGAGCCTATGCTTCCTGTATGTGCGGAGGAAATTATATTAATTTGAGACCCCTGTTTAGAAAATGTGCAAGACACATGCTTCACATTGAGAGATACTGGCGTAACAAGACTGTGTTTGACGAATACTGGACGTCAATAAGGAATCTCCGACAGTCTGACCACTTTTGCAGTTCAAGTTTTATTAAAGGAAAACAAGCCTGAAGGCCAATGGTTCGGTTTCTTTCTGTTTTGTTCCTCGTCTTCTTGTCTAGCTCATTTGAACCTAAAGTTCCAGTCCATTCAAAGACAAATCCAGGGGCAAAAGGAAGCCTAACTTTGTTTGTGAATGTGCCTCATTATCATTCCTCTATCCTCTCTTCTTTGATTCAAGTCATCCATCTCTTTCAAGACTCGAGTGCCTTTGTTTGGGGGGAAAAGCATGCCATGCAATCCACAAGTTTCAGGGGCCAGACGATCAAAGTAGAAGCAGTCATTACCTGCATGTGTAATGCATGTGTTTCCTTCTGGGTTTTTTCTCCAATCTTCCAGCACCCTTGAATCTGAATGAGAGCCTCACCTCTGGGAAAGGAAAGCCCTACAACCCTCAGCAGGTCCAGGGTCGCATCAGGGAGATCCTGGGGAAGTACAGTAACGGGTTCTGGGTGTCGAAGCTGCCTCAGATCTACAGAGAGCTGTACAAACAGGACCTGCCCACTGAGGCCGTCAAAGACCTGGATACCTGGACACACATATGCACTGTATGTACTCCTTCTGTTTTCAAAGAATTACTTTTTTGATGAAATGATAATACAGTAGTGCTAATGAAAGGCAGCGTGACATCTATATGCAGATTTTTTCTGGTAGTGGAAATAACAATAACAAATGAATGCCAATTCCAAAAATGGTTTCTAATGAGTTATTTATTCTTCTAGGTAGAGAAAACCTGCAGCAGCAACCCATCAGAGCTGCTACTCTACCCCGCCAAGGAACAGACCACCACATCCTCTCCTTCACCCATCCCGACCCCAAACACCCCCACAGACAAACCCGCTGCGACCTCCGCCCAAGAGAGACCCGCCAGCACCCATCTGACTCGGTCTGGTTCTCGCTCACCTCAGTCTCCACCATCGTCCTCCTCGTCCCCCAGCCCTCTCTGCTCCCCTGCTACCCTCAGCCCAGACCTGAAGCTGAAACTGGAGGAGCTGCTGGTGAAGTACTCCAACGGCTTGTGGGCCCACGCGCTGCCCAAGCTCTTCCAGGACACCTACAAAGTCAGTAACACTTGGAAACACCGTCATGTACGTGTCATTATCTGAATCAGGAGCGAGCTGCACTTAAAATATTTTTTTTCATATTTTATTTTATTTATTCACAAGACCAAACTGCCAGGACACGTCCTGGAGAACCTTCACCTCCTCTCCAACATCTGCACCATCGACTACCCGATGCCAGACAACCCCAAGAGGGCCATCTTGTACAGGAGGAGCAGCAGTGGAGGTGGAGGAGGCGAGGAGGAGAACTGTAATAGGAGGAACTCCTCGGTCAGTGAGGAGGAGCTGAGAGTGAGGCAGGAGCTGGGGAGGAGGCTCAGTAACCAGGCGGTGCCTTCTCTGCAGATCCCCAAAGAGGAGTACCCCTCTGTGCTGGTGGTGGAGGCCACCAACACCAATGGAGTTATACTCAGGTAGGAGAGAACTGCGTTTGTGAATGTAATGCCATAATACTGGACAGCTCATAAATCTCTCACTCGCTGTCTGTGCTCCTCTCTCAGGTACATAGGTGAGGGTTACTCCCAGGCCCAGGAATCCATGGAGGATGAAATGAGGGAGTTTTACGGCCTGGACGAAAGCAGTCCAACTCCTTTATCTTCTCCCTCCTCGGGCCAACTTGTTGCTGTCAGGGCCGATGAGGAGGAGGAGATTCTGAGGGCACAAGTCTGCGAGATCACGGCCGACAAGGTCAAGGTGAGAAGTCGAGGAAATAACCAAGGACGCCAGTCATTTAAGTGATGGATCCAAGACAAATAAATAAAAACAAGTTTAGAAATCATTCCAAACTCAGTGCACTGTGGGATTTAGAGATGAGAGGAAATAGTCGTGGTCCCTGTGGTCTTTGCCTTTGGCTCTGCAGGTGTACTATGTGGATCATGGCTTCTCAGAGGTGATCAGCAAAACCAAAGTGTTTGAGCTGCACGAGAAGTTTTTCCAGCTGCCTTTCCAGGCGACCAAGTGTACGCTGGCAGGTGAGTCTGTATTGAATCATTGAATCAACACATCATCAGGCCATCCAAAAGGTCTAGTAATTTTGAATAGTAAAGACCAGGAATTGTAAAACAAGCAATTTCTTGCTTTATCCTCATTGTTTCACCCTCCCCTTTTTTTTTTTTTTTTACACCATCTAGTTAAAATGAATGTAACTGTGTGTGTATATGTGTCCAGGCCTGGAGCCATTCTGTCAGGAGCCTGCCGTGCTGAAGAAGTTTGAGACGATGGCAAGTGGAAGGATCCTATTAGCCGAGATCCTAGAGAGAGGGCAGACCCCTCTTGTCGTCCTGTACGACACGTCGCAGGATGATGATGTCAACATCAACGCTGCCTGCATGAAAGCCCTTCAGGACAAGACGCTAGCCAGCCCGTTACAGGTACAGGAGAGTTTGTGTGTGTGTGTGTGTGTGTGTGTGTGCAGCACACTAAACTCTTGTCCCTGGGTCTCTTCAGGTGAACAGCGCATATATGAACGTGACTGTCAGCAGCGTCTGCTCAGATGGGACCATCTACTGCCAGCTGCCCTCCAGAGGCCTTGCCAAGCTGATTGAAATACTGGAGAATATAGAGACATACTTCCACTCACAGGTTAACACCATGCTGCATTAATTAATGTCTCAGTGCCTTTATAAAACTGTAACATTTTAAATGTTTTATTCAGTTGGTGATACAAATGTGCCATTAAGCTCCATTGTAGACCCAAACAGTTAAAAACACATCAATGAGCTATACCGTTACACTGGTTATTTTGACTCAATCCCGCATTCGTTGTCCCGCTGCCGTAAATACTCATTTGAGCACCAAATATGTAGCGCTTCACAGCAGAAAACAGTCCCAGAGAACTGCGTTATTTACTCCCGTTTAAGTAATGTTTGCTTAAAAACTATAGTGCCCAGCTATTTTAGGAAATGTATTCATGACCTGTTTTTAAAGATTTACGTCTTCAGTAGAATTCTATAGGCTTGGTCCTGAGTCCCACAGGCACAGTGGGGAAGTGTGATAGTACGGTAAGAAAAGGTGCAGTAAGTATAATTACTGTATGTTAACAAATAGGACCATAGTTATGTAATATACCAATACACAGGATGCAAGGTGAATCTCACTTGTAGAAGAACAGACATGACAGCCACTATAAGAGCCATTGTTCTTGTAAGGGGAGAAGGGTGACAACTCCTCTGCAAAATGTATCTCTAACAAATACTGTAGCTCTACTTATGTTATTGATTTCGTTATAGACCTATAGGCCCACTTTTGGTCTGGAGCTACACCTCTATACTTATTCCAGTCTTCAAAGCATTTGAGAGCCCATTTAATTTGCTTCTCTGCGTTTTTTTTTCATCTCCGTTTGTTCTCGCTTGTCAGCCTTTTCCTTGTTTAGCTTTACCTGTCGCCTTTAGTAGGTACAGCAAATGCATTAGCATATGTCTGTAAATACAGTACTGTATTTATTCATCTAGAACTACCATTTCTAATTGGAACACGCATGGGGTGCATACTCCTGACTGGAAATGAGAAGAGAAAGATAGGTACCTTCCTCGCCATGCGCTTATGTGTCTGTATATGTGCTCACTCCAACATCTTCAGTTAGGCGCCATACTCACAGGGAGTAAATGGAGTACACTAGGACTCACACATTCATTTTAAAAGCCTTTTGTGAATGTCTTGGTGCTGCATTGCTTCTTTCAGGCGGCGTTGTGGACAGATTGAGATTAGGCTGATAATCTGGAATTAAGACATTGCCAAGCCACTTAATCTGTTAGCAGCACAGTGGAGCTGATGCTTTTTCTAGTTGCGCCACTGCTGTCCTTTAAAGATGACAGTTGCAGCTCAGTAACATTGTGTCAGTGTTTAAGTAAACACAGTGCGGAGTCTGGTAATGTATTTTTACCAAAGATAGAGACTTCTTGCAATCCTGAATCTGTTTCCAGAGACAGTGTATATATAGTCATCAAGCATGCAGGGAGGTATTACTATTTCTATACATGTCATTTTCATTACATACTTCAGTATGAACGATTTCCACAAGCTGTCACAAACCGGATGGTCTAGTCTGGTTCAGAGAATAACTTTCACAATTTAATAACCCGTCTAGTAATGTATATCGTTTATCTGTCAGGGTAACTCCCTCTGGTGGTATCATCCATCAACCAATCAGCTGTAATAAAGCTAGACTCAACATGGTAAACAATACTCTCCTTGGATTAAATTGACCGTTCATATTTCTAACACATGCTCTCTTAATTTCTTTACACATCAACTACCCCTTTCCATTTCGAGTAACCACAGCTCTAAAGTCCTAATCTTTGAAGTCATTGCAGTGTATACCTGCAGCAGACTGGGTGGACCTGTGAAATGTTTGCGTGAGCTTTTACTGTATCATTTTATTGCAGTCATAAAGCAGCAGTTACACATAGTAACCTCACCAATCCAGAGGAAGTACGGTCAGATTTAACATCAATATGATGATAAAGGTTTCTTGATGAAACGTATTTCTGTTCCAGGTGACATCAGAGTTCCTGGTGTCCAGACCTTTCTGTGGCAAAGGATGTCTGGCTCGCTACAAAGGCAAATGGTCCCGTGTAGAGGTAAGGTAGGACCGCTGCTCCCTGCAGCACAGACTGTGAATTATTAAACAAATCCACATGTGATTGATGCTGACTGACAAAAAGAATAAAGGCACAATGAAGGCACGTCTAATTACCCTGAGAGCAGAGATCAAAGTGTATCAACAGTTGGTGTAAAATAAGTTTTGAAAGCCAGACATAATAAAAAGAATAATCGCTTGCATTTTTATAGCGCCTTTCAGGGGACCGAAGGACGCTTTACAAATCTCACTATGTAATCCCTGAACTGATCAACAACACCTCCTTCCCTAAGCCTATCGTGATTTAGATTTTAAATGTAAGATGGTAACAGGTACAGCAGAGAGACATGAGGCAGGAAACGCCTGTGGTCACATGTTGACATGTTTTAACTGTAAAAAAAAAAAAAAAAGTTTTCCCTGTTTACGTTTCTGTCTCTAGATCACCAACCTTCATGGCAGCAGAGTGCTGGACATCCTGTTCATTGATGTGGGTGTCCAGGCTTCTGTAGAAGTGTTTGAGCTGAGAGAGATCCCACCACTGTTCCTCCGTGACCTTATGGCCATCCCGCCGCAGGTCAGCATCTATGTCCGCAAAGTAGAGACTGCGAAAAGCACTCAAGAGCAATGATATGTTCGAAGGAGATTTGAGTTCTACGCTGTCGTAGGGAGGGCAGTTTCCTCACACAGTCCTCTCTGAGAAAATGACACCCAGCAACCTGTGTTTAGGCTGTGAAGTGCTGTCTAGCAGACCTGGCTGTCAGTGTTGGATCCTGGACTCCAGATGCTGTCCAATGGCTTCGAGAGAAAGTGCTCAACACTACAGACTGTAGCATGAAGGTAAATTGCTTGTTTTAGAAATCTCTTAAATTTTGCCTATATTGGTTCAGGGAGACCTCTACCAATCCTGAAAGACGTTTGAAAGGATTCCCGGCAATGTGGAACACACTGTCATTTATTTAAATGACTTAAAGGTAAAGAATTTTAATGACTATCACTGGAAATTGTTCTACAATCTTAGACCAAATCAATGGGAATGAAAAATAGTGTCGCGTGAGCAAAATCTTATTTATGGAGCCTGAAATCTGTTTATTTGGGAATCTTTGACATGAGCATGGTGAGCAGTGATGTCGCTTTTACCTTGTGTTAGTTTAACATTTGTCAATCTGATCAAATCTAACTCAGTTACTACTAGTAGTATTTGTCTCTCGCCCACCTTCACCACTCTCATTTTCTCTTCTTTGCTTTGTTGTGTTGTGTTGGAGTTGACCAACCGATAAGCCTCACACACGGGCAACATTATGTTGAGGTTTACCAACTATGGTTCATATACGGGCACCAGTAATGTTTGGGGTTACACATGGCAGTACTGTTAGATTTGGCTCTCAGATTATGGTGATCTTTTTGTATGCGAATGCTGCTTCTTCATGTCTTCAAACGGTGGACACGGTTTATCATGCTTCTCTGAGGTTCATTACTAACTGTAGAGCCATGACGCATCACTGACTTGTATTCACGAGTGGAATGGCCTTCTCGGGCCACTAGGAGGCAGGGACTAGGTACATTTTTACTTTTAAGGCTATGCTTGGATTACTGCCTCTGTGCATTTGTACTTTAATCACAAAGAGAAGCGTTAACTCTTACTCCCTGCGATCAAACGATCAGCTGTTGCTCTCAGTTCCTTGTGCGCGCACTGAGTTGGGGAAGAAAGCCTCTGTTCACTCGGTTCCTTTTTCTTGGAACATGTTGCAGAAGGACTGGAAACTGACCGAGCTCTTCCTTAAATGCCTTTAAAATTAAGCTGAAAGCAATAGAGACCGCCTCAATAATGTGCAACTGTTTTTCTTAACCTGTGTTATTTTAATGTTTATAAATTGTGTAAATGTTGCTGCCTCTTGGCCAGGACTCCCTTGAAAAATATTTTGAATCTCAATGGGACTCTCCTGGTTAAATGAAGAAAAAGAAAAATCAGGATCAAAGATAATCAGAAATAATGCTTTAAATTAATAAAGGCCTCAGGGCACCACCCTTAAATAAGGCAAATGATAGCCAAATTAACTAATTCAGTCTCAGAACACACTAAACTATCAATTTGGAACTCAGAACTCAGATTAATAAGGCCACCTCGAGGTGTGTTGGTGTACTAGCAAGTAAAGGCGACCTGTAACATCACTTTAAGAACGGCTAACGTTACCAGATTAACGAACAGGTTGAAAAGAGTCACAATGATAAATCTGAAAGAAATCACATCGGTAAGGTCACCGCTAAGCGCAGTATCTAGTTAAGCTAACATGCTATTGCCCAGTGGTCTTTACCAATCCGTTGTAGCGGGAGGAACTCGTGGTTTGCTTTGGAAGCAGCTGTTGAGGCGTCTAGTGCGGCCGCCCAGTGTGGTTAGCTTCGGCTAACGGCCGGTTCCTTCTGCGGCGGTGCTCTTAGCGGGAAACTCGCGTCGCCGAGGTCAGATGTTCTGCAGGGCGGCAGGCAGGCTCTTTCGCTGGGCCTTCTGCTAGCTGCCTCGAGGCGAGAGAGCGGAGGACTGGACTGAAGGGGCAAGGGCCGTAACCCCGGCTATATCGATTTCAGGACTTCCGGGATCGCACGTACGGCGGACGTCAATGTTGTGTTCACAGTCTCAGGAATTGTGGGAGAAAATGGTATGCAGTCAATTTGAACAAAGCTCAGTTAAAAATACCCACAGCGAATGAACTCGTCTGCTGAGTCCCAACAGTTGCATCCTCCCTCCCTCTGTTCTTCTTCTTCATGTACCTCCACACTCACCTTGACATTCCCCCCAAGGTTGCCAAGGCAGATGAAACCAAGCGCTGCATCTACGTCCACCTTTTCACCGACAAGAACTTCCACGACCCGGCCCGCAGCCTCAACCATCAGATGGCCCAGTCTGACCTGTTCAAAAAGCGACCGGACGTTTTCCTAACGAGCCACAGGTTTGCTTTTATATTCACCTGCGTTATCCCCTCACTATCTAGCTAATGTTCAGTTAAGAGTTACGTATTACCTTAAACACAAGATTTCTCGTTTGCTGATTTAATTTCACAGCCCTGCCAAGATCTTCGCACCCACTTTATCCTCCAAGACTTCCAGCACCAGTGACACCACTAATGGGAGTCCAGTGTCAACTTCTGTCCCACCCAAGCCCCATCTCAGGAGGGCTCTATCAGGACCCAGAGGAGGTGAAGGAGGCAACACTTCCACCACCAGCCCACCAGAGACACCGTCATCCCCCTCATCCTCTCTCCAGCTGCCACCATTACTAGAGCTGCCCCCAGCAGGTAATGGAGACAGTGGAAATATTCCAAGGCATGAAATCGACCGTGTGTGTATTAGTGCACTTCAGTCCAGTATTTGGCCTTACTGTAGCCAAGAAAATCACATGTCATTCTGTTTCTTCTCAGGAAACAACGTTGACGTCTACGTATCAGTGGCGTGCCATCCCGGCCACTTTGTGCTGCAGCCCTGGAGGGACATGTACAAACTAGTGGTGTTGATGGGAGAGATGATTCTCTACTACAATAAAACTGAGGAGAAACCACTCAACATAGAGAAGAATCAGATATACGCTGCTAAAGTGGAGAACAGGTGAGTTAAGCAATTATTTAATTTTATGAAAACAGTGGGCACAACTGAAGATTTGATCAAAGTATGTTCTTAAAACAGTGACCAGTCTGGATGCTGCTTTTAAACATTGACAGAGCCTGGCTCAAAGCAGGACATTAAATAAATTAAACTATAATCTATTAGTCTGTAGTGGATATTGCTTTTTTATTATTGCAGTTTTGTTTTGCCTAAATACATCAACTCTTCCTCCTTCTCTTCTCTCAGCTGGCATCGTGTGTTAGTGAAGGGAGTTCTGACCAACGGGTTGGTGTCTGTGTACGAGTTGGACTACGGCAAACATGAACTGGTCAGCTGCACCCAGCTCAGACCTCTGATCAAAGAGTTCAGACAGCTGCCGTTCCAGGGAATCACTGCTCAGCTGGCTGGTGAGTAGAGTGGACGTCCATACAGAGCTCCACCACAGTTTGATGCTTGTTACTAAGGCCATGTCCAAACTCTAGTGATGAAAATTAAACCAAGTACATTTACTTAAGTAAAGTACAAAAGTAATATTTTGAGGTACGCAAACTTTACTCAATTATTTCCATTTGATGTTACTTTATATTTCTAGTTCTCTTACTCAGCTACATTTAAATGACAGCAATAGTTACCTGTTACCTGCCAGGAGGGATAATCAATCATTGCCTTCCTCAATGTTGAACCCCTGAACTGATTTTTCAAACTGCCTACTGTGAAATAAATGCTTTTTGACAAAATAGCATTTTAAACTTCATTCAAATGCACAAGTACATTTGATGGTTGAGCATAACAGGTAATAAATGTGTCTACATTGGCAGGAAAAGCCCAGTTTTCTGCCGACCCAAACCGTGCTCTTTCCCTAGCATGGTAGTACTTTTGGCGCCTAAACGGTCACAGTTTAACTATTTGATTTGCCTTTCTGGCAGAAAGGCAAACTTCCCCCACGTGCGGAGAAGCCCCACACCTCTAGACGCAACACTTATCCATCAGCTTTGAAGCTAAACTCTATCAAGGCTGCCAACATGATTACAATTTTGTATTCAGTAAAGGCATTTTGAGCAATATAAACATTTATTAATCTAAAACAGCTGTATGTCTACACACTGCCATTTCATCTTTCGTTGTTTAAAATAAGTACTCGCGTGGGACATGCGCAACTCTAAAACGTTGACTCTGGAACTGCTGCGTCTAGAATCGCAAGGGCTCGCCTGCTCTGCAAGGCGATGTTTCTCAGCAAAGTGCGTACCGGGCATTTCTTTTATGTAGCGTTAAATGCTAACATTGTATTATTAACGTAAAAGCGAGCTCAACATTTATACCTGTCTCCCTCGCAGGAGTGAAGCCGAGGCAGTGGTCGGAGGAAGCTTCCATCGTTTTCAGGAACCACGTTGAGAAGAAACCACTTGTGGCCCAGCTGGAGGCCGTACAGGAAGCCCCTCACCCGTGGGACAGGAAGTTGACGGTCTTCCTGGTCGACACTTCACAGGAAGAAAGGGACATCTGGGTGCATGACATCATGGCTGAATTTGCTGATGAGCTGAGCAACGAGCTGTAGACAACAGAAGATAGTCTTACCAGCCCAACAGTTGTCCTGTTGCTCAATGAAGACACTGTAAGGTGTGGGTAGACACAGTAGAAGAAGCGTATCCATCTTTATCTATCTACCATTTAGGGGGACAGAAAGAAATGAAGGAGAAGGGAAGTCGAGAGGTTTGACAGCAGGTCGACTGGCATTGACAGAAAGACGAGGTGCAGGTGTTGTAGCCACTTGCTTGGTGTGTTTTGGACTGTACATCGAAGGATGTTGTGATGTGGTTTTGAGTGACTGCAGTGTGACCATTGGACAATACACTCGTGCATGATGTGGGTCCAAACTCGCCACAAATACTCAAAACTTACCTTCAGCATGCAGTAACAAACTGCTGAAGCGATTCAAAATAGTCTCACAAAGCTGCGGAAATAACACAACATGCTTATTCCTATACAGCGTTCTCATATCATCGGTCCAAAGCAGCATCTCACCCTGCAGCATCGTGAGCGCATCCAGTTTGAATGTGCGTCATCCTGGGGATGCCTGAATACCCTCAACCCTGCCAATGTGAGCACCATGCAAAGTGCACAAAGTGTTCAATTGAGCTCAGTAAGTTCTCACGCGCTAGGAAGACTTGTTTGCATTTGTTTACAAAATCTGCTTTTCGGATGGCATTTCTGCTCGTCATAACGTTGACAAATGTTAGAGCAAACAGTCCCCTAAGAGGAGAAGAAATGTGCGAGTCGGAGTCGTGGGAGACGGACTTAATGTAGAGAGCCTCTATTTTGCCCCAGCATAATTTTCAATTTAGTGACAACATTTTTATTTTGCGATGAATTGATTTTAAACTCAGAGGCAGGGAGTGCAATATCTACCTTCTTGCTACAGTTGTTGTTTATGCAGCTTTTTAGCAGCTGACAGAGTCTGCTGCACTCATGGCCAAAAAAGAGACACAGAAACGAGTTAATAGGGTTTGCTGAGGAGTAATATACTTGATGTTGGGGTTCTTTTATATTTATTTAATTTTTTTATCCCAACATTAGTTGTTTTTAGTGCTGGTACATCCTGGCACTGCACGTATAGCGTAAAAGAGCCTATGCTTGGGATTTTCAATTGAAGGCTGACGAAAACCAACATTTTCTAAACAAGTTATATCGTGACCAACTGTGAACAGGATAAATGTGACTTTATCAAATCTGTCTTGTGCAGAGTAAAACACAGGCAGTTCCTCGGACAGGGGAAAATTGCGAGCGTGCATTCCTGACAGCCCAGTTCCTGACTCCTGTGATGGCAGTGCCTCGTCCATCTCTTCTCCTCCTGTGAAACGCTGATTCCAGTGTGACTTTATGCTTTTTAGGAGTATAGCTCCTTTATTACGCCATTTTTTTGGTCTGACGGCGAGACTTTTAATTTCAGCAGATTACATGTGCATGGCGCAGATCTTTCTGAATTGTGTGCACATATAGTTTGATGTTTTAGTAAAAAGCAAGTTAGGCTACCAGAAGTATTAAGCTTTTAGATGATCAAATAGAAGATAAATTCTGCTTACGGTTGGGTCCAGTGCCGCCGCCCCGCCATCAAATGTCGACCTGATGTGGGATTTTATTCTGAAATGTGGCTTTTTTTTTTTTTTTTCTCTGAAACACCTGCACCATGGTTTTGGATGTGCAAATGCTTCTTCAATGCTGTAGACAGTAGACCTGACAATGCTCAAAGCCGCATTGTTAACAATTGACATTTAATTTATATCTAACTTATATTCTCTAGGTGAGAATTAGCCTACATTATCATTTCCATTTTGTTTGACAATGACCTGGAAGTAATAAAAGACTTGCTTTTGGAATAAAGTCTATTTGAGAGGTTTAAACGCGATCAGTCCAATCAATTACTTATTATATTGTACATTACAATAGCGTCATGTTGTTTTAAATGAAAGCCAAGTTTAGAAAACTCACATGATTTTGATTTCTTTATTAAAATAGCAAAACACTTCAGCCTTATTTACAACCTGTCTACCAAGATAACTCTCTGTCGACAGCACGCACCATATTTGATCCAGTACAGGAGTCATACAGTATTCATACAATTATTAGGCACACATTACGTTGTGGAAGTCTATACCTATATTACAAACGTTACCAAATTGTCAACATTTCGTTGTAGTTGTGTGATTCAGAAGCGTTAGTGTCGCCTGTCCTTGTTGTCAGTCTTTTCAGCACCTAGCGAATGGAGAGCATCATCACAAACTCTGAGGAGGAGGAGAGAGAAGACAAACCAGAGCAAGTCGAGTCATTACTGACTTTATCTGAAACACGCACACGCGTGGTTAATAAGTCAGCCGAATAAATGTGCTGGCGCCTGAACTTCTTATTCTCACCTTCAAAGTCAATGTTTCCATCTGCATTAATGTCCAGCTCCTTTAAGATCTCCTCCAGTTCTCCTTTCTTCAGCTTCTCCCCCAGCAGCGTCTTCACCGCCTCCTTCATCTCATCCTGGTTGATCTTTCCATCTCCATCGAGGTCAAACTTTTAAAAACGGAGAAAGTGATGAAAACAGGTAGGTGGTTTTACTTTGGAAATGTCGGTAAGTCAAAGCGGAAAGAACGCCACAGGAGGATGCCTGTCAAGTACCATTTCATTTGTTGGAATTGATTGATACTTTTTTTAAAAAAATTTTATTTTTTTTATTTGCAATCACTCACTGAGATGCACGCAACCCGATTTAAGTTCTTCTTAGATCTGATATATCATCCTTTTGCTGTAATTTGCCAACTACATGGATTGTTTCACTATCAGTCGACTGACCTGTAAAAAGGCCGATTGGAGCTCTTTGAGTCCCAGCATGTTAGCAGTCTCTCCCATCATCCTGGGTCCCATCAGTTCAGTAAAGTCTTCAAAATCCATTAACCCGCCCACTGTGGAGGGGAGAGACGTCAGGGGCCAGGAAATGGAAAAAGGCACTTTTTTTTTATGTGAACAAATAAAGTTTTTGTTCAAATGAAAGCATAAAAAAAAAAAAAACTTTCACTCTTGGTTTCATACATGCTAGCTTAAGAGTGTTTTTTATTTGAATGTATAATTATTATTTAATAGCCACTGTGTGCCTCTTATCAGCTCACTTCTCATCTTGATTTGTTGTACTATCTCCAGCAGCTCCATTTCTGTCGGCATGTATCCCATGGTCCTCATGCATTCCGCCACATCCTTGTAGTTGAGGTATCCATCTTGATCATAGTCAAACTCTTTGAAGGCCTCTTGCAACTCTGTAAGAAAGGTGAGGGGTCACGAAGAGATTTCAACAGTTCCAGAAGTGGTCGACTGGTGGAGGGTTATGCCATTGCTGCAACGTCACAATTCCAAAAGTAATATTCTAAAAGATGACATATTTTAAAAACCAAAAATGAATTTTTTGGGAAAGAAAGCAGACTATTCTATTCTAGTCTAAAATTAGTAATCTAATAAAGGGGCTGGACAAATTCACTGGCCACAACCAAAGTGCGTCGACTTTTACGGTCCATGGGGACGTTTTATTTGTGTTGATGACGAAGTTGAAATAATTGAATTTCACTTTAGTGGTCAAATGTATTTGTTCACAAAGACACTGCAAAACTTTAAGGTTTTTGCTTTTGTGAACTTCATAGAGTCTGTTACATGGGTGTGTTTTTATGAATGTGAAAAAAAAGGGAAAATGGGCAGCAAAAGGCCAGAAATTGGAGTGAAAATATATGAAATAAATAAAAACGTCATAATGACTTTGACGGTTATATTAACAGTAACTGATCAATACGCATGGTAATATACGTGGGGTTTTTTGGGTTTTTTTTAGGCTTTCTGTTACTACTCAAGATGCAGCTCTTAACACGTTAACAATTGTAATGTGGCGGTGACACTTACCGTCCAACTCAGCCTGAGCTAATTCTCTGTCCTGCAGAAACAGTAACAGTGTTGAAATATGAACACGTTTGTATAATTATGTACATAAATGTGCACTGTGAAACATAAAATACTACCAAGGTACCTTGACACCTAGATTTCTAAGTACTTTGTCCCGCATATTGAAACGATGCATGTTGATATCAGAAGTGAACGTAACAAAGTGACCGAAGACGCACAGGACAATTCTCAGGTATGACCGTGTGTTTATGCAGCCATAGTCGGTACGTATTTTCAAGTTTAGTCAGCCAAGTGTTTGGCAGTGCTCTTCATTTGCAAAACCCTAATAAAGTGTGGCAGTAAGCCTCAACTAATGAGCCGCTAATACCTCAGACGCAGCAGGCTTAGTGATAGCCGCTCGAGAAAGATCAGGAGCAAAACTGAACTGTAAGTACACTGCTTGACTTCCATCTCACTTCTGACTGTGACGTTTTAACGTCTGCCATACAGTACCTTTAACCGGTAATGAGCATCCACTGTAACCAGCAAAATTAAGGCAAACACAACATTTATTGAGTAAAAGTGTGTTTAAATTTGGCGGGAACGGGGGAATTAGAGTGGAGAGTGTAAAGAGCAATCAGTTAAGCTATAACTGGAACCGTTTCAATGGTGTCTTGCAGTATAGGTCAAAGGTCGCCAGGGCCACGGCAGAGGTCAGGCACCACCGGGAAGCCGAGAAGAGGATGCTCACACCCAGTTCAACTATACAGTACGTTTAAATCACAAAATGTGCGCGTCAGCTACCTACCGCCCCAAAAACACTGTCGAGCACAGTGTTGTATACTTTGTTCATACTCTCGGTGTTTTTCTTGGACTTCTTTGATGATTTCTTGGGTGTTTCAGAGACTGAACCTGATGGGGAATCCTTGGGGCCCCCATCTTTGCTGCAACGTGGAAAAATCAAACCATAAACAGCAAAAGGGCAAATGCATACCATACCATGTCAGCTAAGATTTGAAGACCCCTTGATTATGCAGTGGAAGGTTTTCTCAACCACTCAATATATCTCTGCATGATTGACATATAAAACGTTACCACAGGCCAGAAAGACCCACTTAACATTTTCTCTTGGGTTATATATACGGTGGTAGGCCAGCTACAGAGTACATTGGGACTACGCAAAAGATGACTGCACCTCCAAAAATTGGATGAAATGTCACACTCAGAAAACCACACAAATGCTGTGAGAAGTGTACACGAATCTAAACTCACCCATCGACTGAGGCTGAATCGACAGAAGTGGTAGAGGGTATCCTCCCTCCTGCCTCGGACATGCTGTCGAGAAACAGAGGCGTACACTGCGTATCTAAGGGCAACGTTAGCTCTAAAAAAAAAATAATAATAATAATAATAATAATGGTGCACGCGTTAGTTACAGTGTAGCCTGTACACGCACGTTTGGAAATGCTGAAGAAATATTTCCATGAATTCAATTCAATATTATTTATATGGCGCCAGTTCACATCAGAAGTTATCTCATTGCACTTTTCCTGCAGAGCAGGTCTAGACCGTACTCTACTCTATAATACTATTTACAGAGAACCAACAATTCCCACCAAAGCTCGCAAAGGGAAAGGTTGCAAGATGATTCACGTCAAAGTTATTTCTTCGGTTTCACCGCCAGTCTACTGTATCTCCAACATCTTAAATGTAAATGCTCCAGTTACTTCACTGCAGTTTGCTTACCTTAATTCCTTCTCCCCAATGGCGAGAAAAGCAAACCAGAAGAAGTCGAGCAGCGCAATCCTTTTCGTCCTCCTGGAGTAGTGCTCCACTTGCGCTCTGTTTTTCCCACCCCTCTTGACCTCCTTCCGTCCGAGAAGCTTAACAGGTAATTACTTGGCTACACATACAGCCAAGAAAGCAAAACGTGGAGCAGCAGTGTGACTGATGTGACCTTCAAGAGGTCAATTTCCAGCTTTCACCGTCTTTATTTCTCACAATAAGTCTACCAGACAAACCATGACTGACTAGCGTACCATATCTAATTTATCTAAGATGGCAGCACACAGGTTTATGCGATGGCCGGCTCACTTTTATCGTTGTCGTTTCTAATCTTCTGTTTTGCCATACGCAGTTTGTGTTTAACACCGTTGTGTGTTTTAAAGAGAATGCACAGCAACGGCTCAGCCTATATATTTGCACGACCCTGCGAGATATTTTGATACTTCATTTGCATCTTTGTAAATATATTGTAAGGGCTGTAGATAGCAATGACATGCAGCAACTGGCCACGGGCCGGAGCCGTGGCCCGGGCCTCCGCAGCCCCGGCGCGCTGGTTTACCGAGTGAGCTAGCCGCGCCCGACGGGACGGCCTTGTTTTAGGATTGTTTTCTTAATTAACCATGAAGTTCATACTGAGTTCCGGTTCATTTGAATACTGTCGGCGCTGCGCACGTGTGTTTCGTTAGCCGACAACCTTTCACGTGATTTCTCCTCGTGCCGTTACCTGTGCGCGACGTGCACAATGTTTTCTCTGTTCTGTTAGTAAATATATTCGCGCTGTTTTGTGTTTGTCAAGACCTGTGTGGAATACTTGTCGTACCGCTGGAGGACCGACCGTGGCCTGACTGGGAGACAACCTTTAGGAGTTCAGGCCAAGTGGAGCCAATTGTTATGTCACGTCGGCCCTCGACTTTCGTCATCCCAGCTGGTGAGTTTGCTGCCTGTAAAAACCTTAACCTTTTATAGCTTATTGCAGTAATTTATTTAAAAACACTTTTGTGTGGATACGGTTGCAAGTTGAAGGAAACATGACTCTTTAGGTAGCCTAATTGTCATAACTGAGGGAAGGTAATGGGGGTTTAGCCAGAGACTAATTTAGAGCCCTCGAAGGACGTTCACTGCACCTGTGGCTTATTGTAGGCTAATTCCCTGAACTGTCATTCACAGGCGTGTTGTGCGACTGGAATAGCTATTTTGAGTGGCATTAAATGGGGTTGTTTATAACTTCTTGTTATCATGTCTCCACTGCTCTTTAATGTGCCGACATTTCTTTTTAATAGCACACTTCATTTTAATGTCGTCGATATCTAGATAGATAGATAGTAGTATGGGGCTGTTGAGGCAACTGAAAAAGGTTTTACAGCTAATGTCTTCGCTAAAAGCAAGACATGCGACCGTATGACTGACTGAAATGAAACTTTGTTGTGAGCACCAGAATGTTAGAATGTACACAATCAGTTGCTGTACTCACTGTTGTGGTTGAAAGGTGAAGGGTAGTAGTTATTGTTGACGTACACGTTGTGTAGTTGGGTTATTTCCCACGCTGTTGTTTAGTATACTTTATACAAGGAGGGGATCATTTACATTTCAGGCTTTTTCAAAATCAGTAATGCACAAAATGTTTGTGTTGTACAGGCACGTTTCAAGCACGTAGTGTCGTGTGCTGCATGCTCTCAACTTCACCGAAGGTAAAGTCATTCATATTGGACTTCAGTCCCTTCTGAGCCATTCCACCGAATGGGTGACATTTCTGTCCCCAGTATAAAAATGCATGTAAATGAACTCTAAAATGCAAACTGCCCTGCATATTAAGGCAGATGGAAAATTAAAATATTTAATAAAAAAAACTATCTAGAACACTGAAAAAAAATAATAATAATCCTATGTTGTTGTTTTTTTGCATTGTTGCGTAACTTTGTACCCAATGTATGCTTTTCTTTTTTTTAAAAAAAATGGTCACGAGAAGAAAATATTTTATCTAATATTTAAAATAAAAGAAACATGTTAGTCACGTCTCCCCGGGTTTGCGCTCAGTCCTGTTACCCTAACACATTCCCCCCCTGTAAAAAGAAAAACTTGGAACATTCCACAAGACACATTTTCAACAGGAAGTTGCATCATCTAGACCTTCTGAAGGCAATGGGAAGACCAAAAGTAAGTCCTCTCATTTTATTTTCTGTATATTTGATGATATCGCAACTATTTCTGAGAAGGTCAATCTCAACATATTTTTGTGTGTTTATTTTTAAGGTAATTTTTGGGGTAAATCCCTAGAATTTGCTTACTATCCTCATGCTATTAGCATGTAACGTTATGCCACGTGGCTATGTTTCATGTATTGGCCAAATGTTATGCTAAAAACTCAGCCCCGTTACCTTCAGTCCTGTTACTCATAGAAACCGTAACAGGACTGAGTAACAGTAACCGGAGTGAGCAGCATCCAGTGTGTTGATACATTAGTTTACGTAATACGATATACTTGATTATTTTACAGTTACTTAAGTTGCTGACGTATCAGTTTTACAACGTGAATACCATGCTTAAACATGTTTTGTTTTGTACACGAAGGTGGAGAGAGCCCAGGAGCCAGAAACAGCCACCGCGGCAAGTTGACGAGGACGGAGATACACCTGCCGCGCTCCCTCTCCTCCTTTCACTCACTCACTCATTCAGTCATTCTCTTTCCGTCTTTGCTGTGAGAAACAAGCACATTCCTTCCGAAATCTCTCTCGCTCACGCACAGAGTCCGTATATATTCCTGTTATGCAATGGTCATTCCTGTTAATAAATAAAGTTAAACCACTGCTTTTCTCAATTGTGTTATGTTTATCATTCATCCAATAGTTTAATTAATTACATGATACATCATTATTATTATTTTTTTTTTTATAAACTAGAGGTTTGGATCTCCTTTTTAAAATGGCTTTTCTATAAAAAAAGAAAAAAAAGAAGATACACCTTGTGTGCATATATAGTGATTATTTATTTATTTTTAAAGCGACAAATGTCAACCTTTTTAACATGCAACCAACCAAACACCCATCTCCCACTTTGAAACCTGGTAAGAAATGAAATAAAGTTACCTGAGATTGACCGATATACATTTTGAACAGTGAAATACGTGTTGTTGTTATATTCAGTGTTGGAAAAAGGATAACAAATTAGTTTAAATTTTAAAAGTGGAATGGCTCTTCTGCAGTCTGCATCTCCATTTAATAGTGGTTTTAATTCAGCGAGGGCTAGTGGTTTATAGCGGTGGTTCCCAACATTAAAACAATGTTTTAATCTTTTCTTTTATATTGTTCATTTCACTTACTGGACACATTTACCCTCTCATGTTCTTGAAAACATAGTCAGACATACGTACTCGTAACGCTACCTTTTCACAGCCGCAAATAGACATTACAGCATTTGAATGGGGTCACAAGCCAAAACGGCTTGGAACCACAGGTGTACAGTGCACTTTGTATTCATCTCAGCGTACTGCAACTTGGTGTCAGCCGAAATGTCCCCATTTTGTTACATGCAATATGTTATTCAGATACGCTAAGGGTGTGATTTTTCTGAAAACATTCTTCTTTGTCCCAGCTTTTTCGTCTCGCGTGTCGTTCCACTTTTTCGCCGCTCGGGGGAGACATTAACTACACACGGTCAAGCCGACCGCGGTTGAGGTTTTTGTCTGCTCAGTCACAAGGCTGGCTCAACCTCCGTGCATTTTAGAAGCTCCACTGTAATCATTTTTCAGACCTGATTTCTCAAGCAGTAGCGAAGCTGCGTCGCTCTGGTGGCACTCGGGAAGTGTTTGTGAACTGCGTGTACATTCACGGTGGCGTGGGCTGGGCCTGAGGCCGGTTTGTTTGCTCTTTAACTGGGAACGATCTCTACACAATCCTTTCCCTTTCTTAGCAGTAGACTCGACCCATCCCACCCCATGCTATTACAGGTCAGACACGACTCCAGCTGAATCCAAAAGCTTTATTGATAAAAAAGGAAATTGCAGTCACACTTTGCAACATCTTAACAGAAGGCTACATTAGAGAAATATGTATTTCATAATAGCGTAAATGTGATCAGATACAATTATTGTGTAGTGTCAATACAACGTTTTCGATGCGTGCTATATTCAGTTTCGGTGTTTCCCTTGGTTCACTCGGGAAAGTTAAGGTTGTATGCAGGTCTGGTTAGATGCTATATATTGTTTTATAATGACAACTTAAGTATATCAAATTTGCTCCTTTCCTTAACCCCAGCAGTGCGACTTTGTTAGGCGCCTTTGATTATTTCAATTCATTACTGATTTACATAGTCCGTCATGAATTGATTCATTTTGGTATCTCGACATGGCTTTTACAACACCGTCATTACTGTGATAAATGTTTTGGCATAATAGAAGTAATGTGCTTTACTGTGGCTGTGATAACACGCAGGTAGAGCGCTACACATGTACTCGTAGAACAACTTCATATTTTCCTTGCTCCCCATCCCACCGTCGGAGGAGGGGAAGACCCTGTGGGTTAACTTTATTTCCCCACGGCAACTGGGAAACTCTTAATGAACCATTTTAGTCGCTGACTATTGTATAATATACTTTGGGTTTGCCAAATAAATGCCGTTAAGATGCCTCTTGGCTAACTCTGAGAACGAATCGCATTTACTAATTCTCCTACGTGACGGGGGCAGGCTACTCCTCCTGAAACACACGTAGGCCCACGCCTCCTTTTCATTCCTATTTGGAGCCAGTAGACACGTCAATGTTTTAAACATTTTACTTCCTTAAGATATGTTCCCCGACGCTGCCAGTAGAGTAGAAAGTGGTAGAATCGAAACAAAAACAAAAAAGATAAGTCAAAATTCCAGTAAAAGCTAATGTGGCCGGTGGAGTAATACCAACAAACAAGATGTCTATTTTTTTTCTTCTTCTGAACAATCATTGGTACTCTGACGTTCACATCCTTTCTTAGTCATTGAATAAATCGCCCCCACCCTGTTCTCTTGTTCAGTTCCCTCCATATTCATCGTCTAATGGTCTGCCCCCCCACCCCCCCCCCCCCCTCCCCCCCCCA
>CM022475.1:5957556-5975693 GCA_011952105.1 Coreoperca whiteheadi | reverse complement strand
GCCAACACACAATGTCTAGTAAGCGTCACACACGATCAAATACCTGATAGGTTTCGATTCTAAAACTCAACACAACGCTTTCTAGTGTTTAACCCTCGACATTCCTCTTTTTTATCGTCATCCTTGTTCCCGCACCTTTCATCACGAGCCGTAAAGACCTCTGCGTCCTTCATTACAGAGCTAGCACACTTTAACAATCCACAAGCCTTAAGCAAGAGACACTGTCGCAAGCTCCGTGGTACACAGGCCAACACGAGAAACCCAAATAACAGTCACACAATCTGTGTGTGCGTGTGCTACGGATATGGTCTTCACTCGGCCTGCCAATCCCGTCTATCCCCAGTAGTAGTGTCGTGGCCCTCTCCTGACTGAGACAACTGGAAGCCATTACCGTAAGTCAACAAACCCCAGCCTGTCTCGATAAACACAGAGAAGCCATATGCACGCTCAGCGTACTGCCTCCGCCGATGGCCGCGTGTGTGTGTTGCATTCAAAATGTCTCAGCGTGGCTATTTTTCTTTCACTCTCCTAGATCTGTCGTCATCTCCAGTCTCCTTTTGCGTTTCTTTCTTTCTTTCTACTTCTTCTTACTCTTCTGCGTGTCTCTGACTGCAGCTCAGATCCAGACCAACTTGAATGAATAAGAAAGTCAGGCTGCAGCACGTGGATCTGACCTTCCACCAGACTGCCCCTCTGTGTGTCTTTCGTGGCGTCTCCGTCGCTCTCTTTGTGTCTCGCTCTCTCCGCTTTATCGTATACAGCTACCTTCACAGGCGAGTTTCTACGGTGGATGCTAGCTCCAAAGCTAATCTGCCTGAGCCCTTTGACCCTGCATAATAGGCCTTATCCCTCTGTGCCTCGACCAACTGTACTTTTGAATATAAAATTAGCGTAGTCGTAGATAAAGACTCAGAATAAAATGCTACTGTACTGCCTGTCTGTACGTGTATATATTCTGGCAATTATGTGCTCTCAGCAGCTGACTGTGCAAGGAGAATGCTGTTAACACTAAGCACCAATGTACAAGCAGTTTTTAATACACCGCAATGTACCTTGGACATCTTTTGGAGACAATACAAGGCCAGCTGGTGCCACCCACTACGTACAGACACGCTTATGCTGGAAACCTTTTGTGTAATATTACGCAAATCCAAAATGCATCGCTCTATACTCAGTCTGCGCATTCTATCCAATATTTGCTTCAAACACACTTGCTAATCCGAATATAGATACATCTCTCTTTTTCTACGTGATGCCGCGCAACATTCGAGCCATCTTTCCTGATCGACACCTATTTGCGTGAAGCTTTATCCCTGTGCGGCAGCGATAAACAAAGCAAGAACCGTGTGTTGGGCTTTGAGAGCAGTAGTCACCGTGTGGTCAAGAGGAAAACACGCTCAAACTCTGATGGAAAACTGAACTGAACACAAGCATTACCTTCCAAAGAGGAAAAACACAATCAACAAAAACAACAAAACATAAATGAACATGAAAAGCGATGACTACGAAACGACCGAGGTGTCACCGAAATTAAGAGCTACAGCTTCTTTGTTGTCAATCTACAAACTGATTCAGCATTTTGACAGTGCTGCCGAATTTCCCCAGGGAAGATCTAACTCACATTAGTAAGCTCAGAACTGCGGAAAAAGCTTTCATCAACTGGCTATAGGTTGAAGTAATGTAACACTCAGGGTAACAAACAGACATTTATTTACATAAGTGTTTCAAATTATTACTTGAAAGTGAGCTGTTTTTAGCCCAGCTCCTGCACCCCTCGCCGCAGACACAACCCAGCCACGGCGCCAGCCAGCCAGCCAGCCAGCCAGCCAGCCAGCCAGCCAGCCAGCCTCCCCCTCACCTCCACCCCTGAACCTCCTCTCCTGCTTGTCTGTTCTTCTCCTTCTCCTCCCTCTTTCCCCCGATTTTAAACACAAGCCAGCCCGCCCCTCGCCCTCCCCCTCTCCTCTTCTTTCTGTCTCCCTTTTTCTTCTCCAGGCACCACACTCAATCACCCTCCCCCTCCTCCCCCCTGCCATCTCAGCCTCCATTCCAATGAATGCACAATCTACCCCCTTCAGCCGTGGGGGGAGGACTGCCCCGGGGCTGAGGAGGGGTAAAGAGGAAGGCGGCACACACAAACACACAAATTCAATCACAAAAACACACTCCCCCCACCTCCTTTCTATGTGTGTCTGTGTGTATGTGCACATCTGCAAAGGAACACAAGAGCCTGGTGGGTGACAGATGGGGGTGGGAGGTTTGGGTGGTGTCCTAATGGCTCTCAGTGCAGGAAATGGCTTGTTGCTACACAGACAGCTCCAGAATCAACTGTCATCACGGGCCACATCCCCATATTTTATCTCCATCACAAAACACACACATTCGCTCACAGCTGGGCCGGGTCGCCCCCTCCTCCGACTAATGACTATGCAAAACTGTAGCCTACAAAGAAAAGACATAAAACAACAACAGCCAAAATGGAAAGTAATGGAATCTGTCTCACCACATTATAGGTGCTGTACTATCTTACTTTGTGTCTAACGAAAAACACAAGCCTTTTGTTTTAAGCTGCATCTCGTTGCGGCTACCGTTATAATTTGTTTTCTACTGTCCTTTTTGATGAGAACAAATTTATACTTTGTTTAGTAAGATGAAAACAGAAATGATTCTTTTTTAAATCACAGATGACGCACAAAGGCTGACTAGGTATTCACCTCCAAAACATTAAAGTTAGACCTGGGGAAAGCCTGAGAGATGAGAAAAATGCCCCTTTGTTTTCAAAATGTGCATACTTTTCCCTTCTGTAACGCAAGAAAAGTCCATTGAATTCAATTCTAAATCAGTTATATTCTACCAATTAACATCTGCGTCTGTCATATATTATTTTGGTGTCTGATTCCAAAACTCATTTAACGGTACAGCGCATTTCATGCAATAAGTTACTCCATTTGAACAAACATACACAGAACTCTATCAAAAAGTCCTCCATCCTAGCGTAATCAATTCTGCCGTAACATAATGTAATATATCACTCCGTATCATATTCTCCTTTAATATACCATTCTCTGTATTCAGTATGTCAGTATGGGAACCAGCAGCACAGTATAAACAGATTAGCGCAGCATTAGCGCTGGCTGCGTCCTGTATACAGTATTTCCTAATCGGGCAAAGGCTGTGTCGGGTAGTGAGTGAGCAGCTATGATGTATTCCAGCCCGCAGCAGGCGACCCTGGCTGAACTGCGCCTGGCATGCCACGATTGGTTAATCGCAGCTGGACAGGAAGTGGTGGAGGCATAAAAAAAGAAAGACAAGAAAAAAGGGAAAAAGGAATGTCAGAGAGTAGAGGATGCTCTACTTCCGCTGGTAATGAACTAATGAAAAGAGAGAAAGGAGGAAATTCCCTGGGGGGAACAGGAAGGGCGGGGGCGGCAAATGGAATAGTAACTGTGATTTTGCCTTGTGTGTGGAAGTGTGTGCGTGTGCGCATGTGCTGGCCGGGTGCTCACGTGTGTGTGTGTAGAGGAGTACTGTAGGGATCAGTTTACAGTAGTACGCGTGAGATGTCTTTCTAGTTAGGCTTTTATTCTAGGAATGTTTGTATTGGTTCAAACACGGGGCACACAGACGCGCGCGCACGCACGCACGCACGCACGCACACACACACACAGTCACATACTGACACCAATATTAGCTCCAGGCAGACAGCAGCACAAGTGTTGTGTTTCTCACATACTCGCAAAGGGAGGAGCATGCGCACGCACACACACACACACACACACGCGCACACGCACAAAACGCAAGCTCCTATTAGCTCTTCTATCAGTAATACACACACAAACACACATTTACAAAGCGTGTGCTGACCGCAGACCAGACTACTGAGAAGAACAAGCTGAAAGCCCCCAGACCACAACACGCTGGACGGGACAAAACACTTTGTAGCGCAGACCTGTGTGTAAGAAGCTAATAGGATCCGGCACCTGTGTGTGCGCGTGTGCAGAAGAGATAGGCATTCGCTGATAAATGCTTAGGCAGCAACGTTACAAGACCCATGTTCAATACAGTCACCTGTCTATCTCACGATGGAGAGATAAAGGGAGAGGAGAGATACTAGTGGAAAAAGAAAAGGAGAAAAACAGAGATGAAGAGGAGAAAGAAAGAGAGAAACCTTTTGTGCAAACTGGCATTTAAACCAGCAAAGAGCGAGGGATGATGATGAAAGACAGAGGCATGGGAGAAGAGGACTTCATCCCCAGTGAAAAGGGAGACAAAGAGATAGAAAAGTAAGAATGAACTCATTTTGTATTTTGTTTTCCGCGCCGGTGAGCCAGCTGGCTGTGGAGCCATCGGGGGTATTTAAATCGCCCTGCTCTGACATGAAGCACTGTTTTTTTTTAACTAATGTGTTGGGACCTTCAAGACCCTTCTTGTGAGCGTTTCCTTTTGCTCACCAGTGAAATGTGAATTACTTTAATTTCTGAATATTTGCTTTCATGTAAAGGACTAGCAGACACTATATAATGACTAATCTGATAGGAGCTTTCACTCTCTCCACCTTCAATACACAATCAGCCAGGAGAGGACAAATCTTTTTCCAAAAAGGGGCTCTGTAGTCCGGTGGTTGTCTATTTTGGGGCATCCTTCACATGCAAAAGTTTGGGAAGCCCCGTGACATAAACATTCAAGCCCGTCCACAAAGACACATACACACACAGCCCCAGCTGGAGCACACAAGCTCCCTTTGTGCTGCATTCCTCACGCCTTTTAGCCTTAGCATTAGCCTTTAGCTTAGCTCCTCTCTATCTGTACACACACACATACACAGTAACTTTCTTCTGCTTTTGTCTGCAGAGCGGACAACAGCTGAGAGCTTGAGGATGGGAAGCTTGTCTTACCGTGGCCGGGCTCAGGGTGAGCTCAGAGGGAGAAACGGGGTCGGCTCGCGGCTCAGTGGAGTAAAATCCAAAGGAGGTTTGTTAGTTAAAGCGACAGCCAGCTCAGCAGATTCCCACTACCTTTCCTCTCCTTGCCCTTCCTGCTGCCTGCCTGCCTGCCTGCCTGCCTGCCTGCCTGCGCTCCCAGCTTTGTGTGTGCCTTGTATTTTCCCTTTAAATTGCACAGGCTGCCCCCCCCCTCCCCTCCCTCAGTACACACACGCACCGAGCCAGCACACAAAACACACACTGCTCCTGAATATGACACTGTTGTCAAAAGCACGCAGCGTCGTTGTTGGTGGTGTATATTTTTTTCTTATTCTACAACCTGCAAGGAGAAAAGAAAAAAAAACCCAGACCAAAATAGAAATCCTTTGTCTTTCTTCTTCTCTCCCTCTCTAAAAAATAAAAGTGACTCTCGTTTTAGATCCTCTTCATCTTCTCCTCTGTCTGTTTCTCTTTCTCACCATCTCTCTATTTTCTGTCTTCCTTTTTCCCCCCACTCAGTAGTCAAACAAAGAAAGGAAAGGAACAGAGCGAGCGCGCACACACAAACACACACAGACATGCACACATTCGCTCGCTGCTTTCTCTCTCCCTCTCTCACATGCACAGGCTCGGAGCCCAACCCCCCAGCCTGCCTCCCTCTGATTTTTTTTCCCCCTCCCTGCTTTTCTCTAAACACCCCCACCCCCCACCACACACACACACACACACACACACACACACACACACACAGGCTGATCTGGCCTCGTTCTCATTCGTCTACTACCCCTCCCTCTCGCTCTCTCTCTCCATCCTTCCCCTCCCTACCTCTGTGTGTCAAACAGATGGGATTGGAGAGCAGAAGGAGCCTCTGTGTTCGCTCTCTACCTCAATTTCTCTTCTTCGTTAGTGTGATGTAAGCCTGATTGAGACTTGCTTTGACCTACAGTACACACGCTGATGACTAAAAACCCTCCAAAACACATCGATACAGATGCAGATAACCTTCTATTGGGGTTATAAAACTCTGCAGCGTGTGTTGCAGCGCAGATGTGAATTGATTACACAGACATCTTCGAAAAACAGATGTGTGAAGCCAGCGATAAGGGTTGAGCGTAAAAACCAGCTAACATGTGGCACAATGAGAACAACGGATTCCTGATTCAGTTTCCAGATCTGGTCCAATGTGACTACTGAAAGTATTGATAACTCTTTTCCTGCATTTACTGACTTCTGTCAGCATGCATTTCGATTGGATTCACTACAGTCAATGAATTAGATTAGATGATTGCTTTACTGCCGTTTCCTCTTTGAACCTTGGGTCCTATTTTCATGGTTTTAGCCATCATATACACCAATCATAAATACATTGTACTGGCCAGAGTAATTGCTGAGATGGGATCATGGCAACATTGCTACAGCAAAGTCTGGGCAAGAAACCCAAGCAGTCAGGGGATCAGACAGATTGTAACCACGCCAGCAGTTTAGACTGATTATCTGCACGACTTTATGTAGAGGTAAAACCAAAAGTGAGCACACCCAAAATGTCTGTAAAAAAAATTCCTCATTGCACAGGAAAACTGTGCAGGCTCACAACTACTGAGATTATGGTAGGTCAAAGTCGAACCAGGAAGTTGGCCTGTTAACTAGATGGTTACAATGGACAATTTGGGTAATAGTTTTACCATTTGCAATCGTTTTCTTTTCCAAAATCGGCTGACCTGGGGCTTTATTTAAAACCCTTACTGCTTACGTTTCTTGCTTGGTTGTACCTCTTTTTATCATCGATAAGAATGACAGCAAAACTACAAAAGTTAAATGTACTACATTTACAGTAAGCACAGAAACTATGTTTGAGTTCTACAGAGCTTTCAGCCTGGCACAGTGGAACAAGTAGTGCCCACTTGTTAACATGCACACACCCACACACACACACTTCATGTCGCCTTTTCTTCACAGGAAGATGTTTCCTATAGACACACACACATTCTAACAGACACGCACACACACAAACAGCATGCCCTCTTGAGTGCCGGCCACGTGCGGGAAGATTAAATTCCAGAGCAGAGAGAAAAAGTACAGTCGGAAAGCCGGGAGAGAGAGACGGAGAGGGAGGGTAGGGGTTGACGGTATGGAAAATACAGCATGGAGCCGCTGCACTCTCTGACCAGGGCATAGGCTGCAGGAAATATAGGCACTATTACTGCACTCACCATCCCTTATAGACCCCCCCACCCCCTACCCATAAAGAAACCAGGGCACCAGAAGCCATGACCAAAATGGAAAGGTAACACAGAATACGGAGACAAACACTGAGGGAAAAACTGAGGAGATTCCATAAAATCAACAATGTATCTGCCGTCTGAAAGAGGTTCATCTTATTTCGGTTCCCGCCGTGTAGCATGCGTGCCCGTACGTTCAAAAGAGGCCGGCTTCAAGTGAAAACCTTTCATCAGAAGACAGCTGCAATGGAAATTTATTACAGCTGATAACCACTTCTAATTAGTTTTATCTTATATGGTTGAGTCAGAAGATCCTTGAACTCTGCACGTACTTTAAATTAACACAAATGTATTATAGATACATTTTTGAGCCTGTTGTTGGTATCTAATGCAGCGTGTAATTAGTTTCCATCTGGTGTGTACTTCATGATAAAACATATTCTCATTGCTTCTTTGTCCATTCGTGATTATGACAAAACTTTGAAAACGCCACCTTTTGACATCCAAGTTCTAAGACAGAAGAATGTTGTTTGAAAAGAGAATTACTGGATGTATCAAACAAACACTCACTGGTGGAGCAGAGGAGGACATCCGATATCCCTGGATTATTTAACCCAACCTTCTCTAGCACCCCCGACCCCCCACCCCACCCCCCGGAGCAGAAAGCAGGCACTGAGCTCTCCACCCGCTGGGACCAGTTCCAGTCTGAAGCCAGTACTTCAGTTTGGGAGCATGTTCCCAAGAAACACGAGCAGAGCCTGCAAGCCTTACACAGAACGGTCACGTCCAAGATTCAAACCTAGAAAAAACATCTCTTCACTGAGCTGCCACTGGGCAACAACGTCACTGCTCCAGATGAGGTTTAAACTCACAACCCAACCTTGCAGATTACTAAGTACTTCACACAGACCAAATGCACCACTAGAGCATATACGCCAGCCGATAGTTTGTTTAATTTCTAGTGCAGTGCCTGGGGCTCTGGGTGAACTGTAATTAAACACTGCACAACAACAAATGAACCAGCACGCACACAGGGCGCCTAAAATGTACACAATACTGTTTCCTTCTAAAGTTTAGAAAAACTTTGGCTTCAAATTTGGCCTTTTTAATGATTCAAACCACTGTCAGGCTGAACATCAATTTTATCTAAATTTACACAAAGATACTTTCTCATTATCTGGCAATTATTTCCCTATCACTTCCAACAGGCGAGAATTGTTTGATGACAGCAGTTGTACTCTGTATGAACCTGCACGTCTGTGTATAGAACATGACTTGACCCCAAAACTAACCCTGAGACCAAGGCTGTAAATAAGTCTTTGACAATTTATCTGGTTAAATGAGGGCAAAAAGCAAACAAAGGGAAGTCAAACAAGGTGAGTAGATGCCAGAGAGCAAGGAATGGAGGAGGAAGCCACCCAGGGAGGGTGGAGGAGGAGGAGGAGGAGGAGGAGGAAGAGAGAGGCCAGTCAATATGGTGGCACGTTACATAATTCTCTCGCTGTACTGATTTATCCGCTTGCTGATTTGGCCCCTAGCCAGTATGCAATAGCATTTGTAATATTTGAGCTGGAGCCCAGACGGAGAGGGAGAGAAAGAGAGACTTAGATGGTGAGGGCAGATAGATGGCGACTGATAGAGAGGACAGAGAAAAAGAGGTAGAAGCAGAGAGAGGGTGAGTAGCTGGGAATTTTGGGATGCTGCCAAAGTGACACCGATAAAGAGAGCGAAGAGCGAGGAAGTAGTGACGGATAATGAAAACAGACAAAAGGATACAAAGTGTTTAAGAGAGCGTTTAATTGAGCGAGATTGAAACGGCTGAGATTTGGGGGAGAGGAAACAAGTGCGAGTGGGGATGAAGAGATAGTGACAGATCGAGGGAAGGCGGGAGAGAAGGAATGTGTGTCATAGAGTGCGCTGCAGGTTATCCTTGTTGCTGTATTCAGTACTGTTATATAAAAGCCAGCAGCACTGTGCAGAACAGCCCGCCACAATGGATCCGCAGGACAGACAGGTTTTACTGCACACACAGTATGTCTTCAAAAACTAGGAACAGAAAGTGCCTGTGGCCACATATGCTGAATATAAACTTCAGCAGTATTCACAGGTTGCTCTGAAAATACATCCACACTAGCTAAGTTTGACAATACACCATGGCTCTCTACACGGACAGTCAAAAACTGAACTTTTCGAAAACGGTCTCCAGAGTGGATAAATCTTAAACATCGGCCGTGTGTATGCTTCAAATGAAAAGAGCTGATTGGATGGCTGAACACCATTTTAAAGCTTCTCTCCCTTGCACCTTTTGACATTGGAATTTGCGTGGGGGTTAGGAGTCTACTTTTTTTGCTTTCTGAAACCGACGATCCATCAAGCATGCGCATTTCACTCAGTGACTGGTCAGATATGGTCAGGCTCTGTTTTTTTCATTCTTTACACAACAATTTCTGTCACTTTTTATATGTGCACCATGAATGCATTCAAATAAAGACTGTCCAAAAGCGTGATTCGTTGTCCCCATTTGAACAATCATCGCGTCTTGTGCCCCCCTGTGGCAGCGGGGTTGCCCCTCCCTCGAGTGTGGCTTATTTTGAATACCAATATAGCCAATCAAACAATACAGGTCAACACCTACATTACACCGTATTTATGTTTTTGTCACCTCATAATAACGTGGTGATTTGATTGATGTGCCCCAATGCAGGCGTTATTATTTGCCTGGTTAGCAGGTAGCATTTACGCCCTGCAATTAAATCCCTAATTTCAGCCTCATTGTGTTGTCTGACAACAGAAAAGGAAAAGAAGTAGATTGTGGATTCGGCTAATTTAAAATACAGTATAGTTGGTCATGGAAAGTAGAAGGAGACAAAGCTGAAGATTAACCAGCTGAAACTCAGCAGAGTAACTGGGGTGCGTCTGTCTTGTCAGATGTTGGCTGTGACGGGCACTCTTGCTGAGCTAGAACAGGCTTTCCTTGTGCTACTGTGAATAATTTACTTTATTCCCCGCTCTCTCCCTTTTAAAAAGATATATTCAAGATATATTCAACTGGGGGGTGTGAGCTGATTAATTGCCAATTAATGTTTAACGAGGTACAGCTGTGTTCAATTAACACTGGTTTAGGCACCCCCCCCAAATCCCTCTCCTTCCCCTGCTGCTGTTGACTCCTTACTACAGCATGTCTTACTCGAGAGAGATGGAGACAGAAAGTGGTTGATCCGTTGAAATTGACAGACATATTTGATCAATTACGCCGAAAACGTGCGTGCTGACGTGAAGCACTTTTTGGTCCATGTGGACTTAAATGTGTCAGAACTAGACTAGAACATACATGCGTTGGTAAGATTTGTGAGGCATGCCTATGGTTACCCATAACATCCTTCTCTTTGTAGACACACATAAGTGTCTCTGTGGATAAACAACTATAATTGGTGCCAAAAAGGAATAGTTTGACATTTTGGGAAACATGCTTACTTGGATGAGAAGAAGCTGTGGTTTTACAATGGGTTATGTGCCACACTATTTCCTCGCCTGGAGCAGTAACTTCCTGAAGTCTCCGTTGGTTGCCTTCCAAAGTTACAGTGACGACAAGACTGCAGGATGTCTTGGCTTATATTTATTAGTCTTATTATATATTTACCGGACAGATGTGTGAGGTCCTGATCTTCTAATCTAACTTGGCAAGAAAGCGTATAGGTGTATTTCCCAGTGTATTTCCCAGTGTCTACTGCAGGGATTGGTTTTTTTTTGTTGCATTAATGGTTCTGTTTAAGTGCAGAAAAGTTAAGGGATGGTTTAGAGGTTCTCAAAGACTAGAGATACCATGACCAAGAAAACCCAATACTGATCAGTTGTTGAAAAACTCTTTCCAGCTTTCTAGTGGATGTTCAGTTTTGACATTCAGGAAGCCTATTTTTATTCACTTCAAACTGACTGATGGAAAATACCTCAATTGCATTTAACGTTTTTGCAACATTATCAAAGTTTGCATAAAATTTACTTGACAGGTGGATGTAAACACAGCTCAATTTTAGAGAGCGGGTGGTCTGGCCAGAGAACACTTAAAAAAACTAAACTTATTTGACTGGAAACACCGAGTCCATGCTGGCAGTACATGTGACCACCATGACCAGCAGAAAGCTGATAATGTATAGACTCAGTGACCATATAAGTACACCACACGCACAAACGCACCTGTAACCCATTGTAGGTCAAAGTGTGCGCTGTTCACCATCCATCCTACTTCTTGCTACGCTATGGGAGAAATCAGCACTTATTTTGACAAAATAAGTCTAATTTCCCAAACTGCAACAGTTGCAAAAAAATGTCCATGTTGCAAGTGCTACTGAAATGGTTTTGTACAAAATACAGCTACCCTGTCAGCCCTAACTGAACACTCATGCTGCAGTTGCATCTTATTTGCCCTGATTCTGCTGTCACAGGTAAGAAATCACGTAAAAGAAGTGATCATTTTAATTATATTAAAAACTTAGTTGAGCTTTTCCAAGCTGAATTTGTGGCCTTTTAAGATTTTCGGCTTAATGTTGTCCCATTGTCCAACTACTACTGTAGCAAACTAAAATCTTCGTCCACGAACCATTACATTTTTATGAACAAATGTGTATTCTGTGAATTATATGCATATATTGAATTTTACTTAAACAAGTGAGTGAAACAATTAGTAAACCTTGCAACAATTTTGATTGATTTTCTGTCCTGGCAAATATTTCTCTTGTCCAACAGTCCATCTGATGCCTTTGTTATCTACTGGCGTAGAACAATCAGGTTGTGTAGTTTGGTATAAATGAGGTATAAACTGTACTGCGTGCAGTTTACTGTTGCCTTGTTACAATATGTCAAGGTGGTGAAGTTCTTAAATGCCAAACCTTCTCTGTGCCATTTGAAGTTGCAAACACAACAACGTCCCTGGAGTAGCTTTAACAATGTAACACCACATGTCACAAATTTCATCGGTTCCAAGCACAAGCAGGACTGCATGCTGTGACGGACGATGGATTCAGCGCAGATTGCTGGAGAACCCACTGACACCGAGACATTTGAATTCTCCACCATGCCTCCATTTGCCCTCCACCCTCTGCAAGCAAAGACCCACAGGACTCGCAAGTTTGATTCCTTTTCTTTTCTCTCTCTTATTCTCCTTTATCTTGAGCCCGCCTTATCTCTTTCTTCCCACCATTCGTCTGATTCATCATCTGCCTGGAGCCTTTCTCTCCCTCCCTCTCTGTGTCTGTCTCTCTGTCCAGTAAAAAACATCAACATCAATGGGTCTCAATTCAGATTTTTTGCCTTCACTGAGACTGTAGAACCTGTCTGACCTGACTAGTCCATGATCACTATACACAAAACACACACACATACAGTGTGATCATATCATATGTAAATATGATAGTGGGGGAGAGTGAGATGACAGATAGCAACAAGGGATGCAAAGTATTGCATCTGGTGGAGTAAAAGTGTGTGTGTGTGTGTGTGTGTGTGTGTGTATGTATGCAGCCATGTGTGACTGCCTGAATGTGTCCGTCTTTTTTTTTTCCTCCCCGTTTTGGCTTTCATCACAATCTGATACCTCCACCCATCTGTTCACAAAGGAGAGCAGGACAGAAGAATGGAGGAGAGGTGGGAGCGTGCAGTTTGCTATCACTCTTCATCCCTGCTCCTCCTCCTCCTCCTCTTTATCTGCCCTCTTTCTTTGTCCTCTACCTCTCTGCCCCTCTGTGTCTCTCTCCTCCTCTCCTCTAATCCCTCCTCCTCTTCCTCTCCCTCCTGCCTGTCTCTCCTCTCCTCCTTCTTTCATCTTCAGATACAAGCAGAATGGAGCTCAGCTTCCTCTAAAGTGCCAGCAGGTGTGTGGTGTGTCTAATTGTATGTAAGTGTGCGTGTGAGTGTGCAAAATGTGCTTTAAAGTCCTGCGCATGAGAGCTTTTTTTCTGTGAAGTCACAATTGTGCCTGTGTTTGTAGCTACTGTATGTGTGTGTGTATTGGAGATATCTTGTTTCCTCAGGGGAGTCCAGGCCCATTTCCACTGTCTGCTGTAGCCAACCAACCCAGCAGTGCATCGATAATCTATTAGCGTACAAACACACACGCACACGCACGCACGCACGCACGCACGCACACACGCTTGTTTCTCTTACCTGCCACTGCTGAGCACACTTTGGGCGTGTACTGACTGTAACTGGGTGGGCCAGATATTGCCTGGACCTGAAATGCAAGCACACCACAAATAAATTATACACACCATATTTATTCAGTGACATTGGTGAATATACAGTATATTGTAGGGAGTAGTGCTCTTAGTAAAAATGTCTCTATGGTGGAACATAAACAACTCTGATATGTGAAATGAGACAAGGGGCCACGCTGCTTTTTTAAAGAGGTCACAAACCAAAAAGGATGGAAACCACTGGTTTAATCTTTAAAAATGTCTGGTATCTTATAAGCTTAACATATTGTTCTTGGAAAATAAGATATTCTTCAGGTAAAAGCTTAATTTGAAAAGCAACCAGCAACTATAGCTGTCAAATCAATGTAATGGAGTATCTTTCACAAGATTTTGGAAACCAGCGGCAGAGATTTGCTCCGATTCAACCACAAGAGCCTCAGTGAGGTCCAGCACTGACGTTAGGCGACCAGTTCCTCCCAAAGGTGTTAGATGGGGTTGAGGTCAGGGCTCTGTCAACTTTTTTCACGTCAAACTCAGAAAACAATTTTAATTTTTAATGGACCTTGCTTTGTAGTAAGATGTCCACAAAGCTTTGGCCATGTTGTGTAAACGCTACAGTGTTTTCTTTCATGGCATCATAATTTAAATATCAAAATCACAGCCACTGTGTGTCTCAAGATTCAAATCAATCAGATAGCAACACATTTACAGTGAAACATTCAGAGATAAATGTAGGTAGTGGGAGAACTTGAAAAGAACAAAAGATTGCCAATTTTCTTTTACTGAGTGACTTTGAAGACACATATGGCACATGCACAGATACACACAGAAAAAGTCTCAACAATCAACTACAATGCAAGACGGGGAGGGCGATACAAGAAGATAGCAGAAAATACGCAGAGGCATTTAAAGAATACACAGGATCTGATGTAATTCTCCCTGTACATATAAAAATAGACACAAAGACACACACAGATGCTAAGGCAAACAGAACCCAATGTACTGACCAACCACAAAGAGTGGTAGTGATTACAGCTACCGGACGAGACATACGCCCACCGTCATTATATCTCCAGACATCCAAAACACACACACGCTTGGAGAAGACACGTGATAGACACGCACAAATGCCCTCACAAATAACACACGGCCATACAAAACACATAAACAAGATACCAACATGATGTAAGAAGGCGCAATATCAGACATCGCCATAATTAAAGCTAAAGCCTGTTTATCGACCAGTTAAGTAGGACAGGAGGAGCTAAGCCCCAAAGATGCAGCATGTTTACAATAACACTGCCATACACAGATATTGTGACAGCATTTTAAACACCATGCTGCTGCCAACCTATATTTATTGTAGACACATACAGAACACCACCAGGTTTTTTGTGCCATTTACAGGGGGTCAAGTAAAGTCAAGGAAATATTGGAATGTTGCAGCCGTAGGCAGTTATTATTAAATGCTATGAAAAGTTCAAATTCATGAGTTTAACTAGAATATATAGTTTAAGTGTTTTTTGGGGGATACCTTTAGTCTTATTTTGGTTTGATTAGGGCTGCATCAGGATTATCAGTCTGACCTACAGTCCAAAATCCAAGGATATTGAAATTCCAGTAAAATAAAACTAAGAAAGGCAGCAAATACTCAAATTTATCAAGCTGGAACCAGCACATTTTAGGCATTTTTGCTTGACAAGTGACTAATATGATAAATCAGTTATCAAAATACTGACCAATACATTTTCTTACAATTGACTAATTGATAGATCAACTAATCAGTCCAGTTCTAATTTGATATCAATAAATAGACCATAATTCGCAGTCGCGCCATCATGTGGGACTGACCCAGATGAGAGGGGATTGGCTCTCGTGGTCATACGTGATGTCTGATTGGTTGACAATTGGTTAGCATTTAATCACTTCTGATTGGTGGAACAGAATACTCGATTACAAAAAGCTCTGAAAAAACCTGAGTATATCCATTGTCTTTAAATAAAGTCCACTGCAGCAGGACAAGAGTGCAGGCCAGCACGAAATACTGTAAATGTCTCAGAGAGGAGCCAGCACATCCATTTTAGGCTTATGTTGTATTGTTTGGTTAATTTTTATCACCTATTTGCAAACTGAAATTGGTCATGCTGTCACAAATTCAAACCTCAAAGCCTAAAGCCCAAGCAATCATTTCAGGTACACCCGTAAATATTCCATCATCTACCATTTACCTCTTTGGTTAATCCCTGGATTCCTGCCTTTTGGAATTCCTCCACAGATTATCCCTTTGCTTAAACCACTCCAGGGCCAAGTAGCGGGGGAGGAGGGGAAGGAGGAGTATAAGCATGGGGAGGGGAAGAAGAGGGGAGTGTTGTTTTAAGAAGTTGGAAGTCTGTGAATCTTGCTGGGCTTGCAGATCCCCCCGCGGACATGTTTTGTGCACGTCGAGGAATGCGCTCGCTCGATCGCTCTGTTGTAACCTCCCTCCTCCCATCCCCTGTCTCCCTCCTTTCGTCACCTTTTTTAGGGAACAGAGGCATGTAGGTAGACACAGACAGCCGGGCTAACTCACAACAGCTCCCGTGATCTGCCTGACAACAGCCTGAGGGCCCACACGTGGGCACAAAGTCACAACAGAGAGGGGGGAAAAAAAGAGACCAAAGAAGGGTCCTGGGACTGAGCCTTGAGGCACTCCAACCTGGTGACACAGCAGCAGCAGCTTCCCTCCAGGTCCCCGGCCGGTAAGCCCAACTATGCACCGGTTGGAAGCTGCTCCACTACTGTTTGCTAACTGCCTTTGTTTGGCAGAAAACAATGACTAGACCCCCGCTCTTTAATTTACAGGGGAGTTGGCTCATTCCTCTGAGTGGAATGTACAGTGGGAGCAGCTTGCATTTCATGACGGGGTGGAGAGATCCGTGTTGGGGGGGGGTTGGTTATCCGGGCCAGAGTGGGGCTCTGTGGACGGAAGGGTGAGTGAGTTTAGCTGCTATTTTTAGATGACATGTCATTTTAAATTCGTGGTCTGTTCCTGTACTGCGGTCAAGGAATGAAACACTAGTATACGTAGACTTGTACTGCACTCACAAATCTGTAGGACAAGGTACAATCTGCAAAGTGGCACTTTGTGGCACACAACCAAACCTGCTGTACTTTGGCAAAGCTGCAGTCTTACCCAATGCACACAGAAAAATCCACCTTCAAACAATAAGTAATGTACACACGGGACAAGGTAAACAATAAAAAGACAGAACGTGCAAGACAAACACTGAAATCCATATCTACAGAGGTAACAGCAAATAGAAATCCCCAATAAACACACCTTAGGTTGTGAGGACAAATCATGGAAGCTATTGAGCCTTTCTGAATTGCACACAAAAGCATATGCAAACAGCCACACAATCACTCCGTCTCCACACCACCGCCCACTCTATCGCACCATCACCTTACTTAACCTGCAGTATACACTACAATAGCTGACAGAATGGTGAGGAAGATGTGCAAAGAGAAGAAAAGCAATCCAAGATCAGCTTTTCTCAGTGAGCGAGTGCAAAGCTTGAAATGAAAGGGAATGAAAGAGTGAGAAGAAAGAGGTGGAAGATGGAGAACATATGGTGTATGGGGACCTAGTTTCCTTCCTCTTCCCTCATCTCCTCTGTTTCCCCTCATCTCACACACCTGGGACCATTACTCCTCGTGGAATCAACACCCAACTAAAACTCTACTTTCTTTAATTAGTTCCCTCTCTTCCACCTGTCTCCCTCCTCCATCCATATGTTCTCATCACTCTGTCACCTTTTCTCTCTTTGTCTCTTCTCCAATCTGCTCCATCTCTTGAGTCCCCCATCATCATGATGTCTTACTAACTTGGATTTGTTTTCCTTGATTCACCTTTTCCCACTCATTTAGAATGAGAAATGGATAAGACCAATTAGACATATAAAATGTGAACGTGTAGCTCTCACACTTTCCACGTCTATGGCCTCTGTGTGTATACTGTACAGTTCTGTTTGTCTGGGTGGCATGGAGGCTGTGTGGGAAACAGGATTGAGGAAGTGGGACTATTCCCACATTCTACCGCTTAACTAATCAATGTAGAAAAGATGGGAGAGACAATATACTGCTGACATAGTGGATCTGTGTGTATGCATGAGAGAGAGAGGGAGCGCAAGACCTGACAGACAACAGGTCTAGCTGCAAGTAGAGTGAAGGTAATAATTCAAATCTCAAATCCCAATAGAAGGACAAAAATACTAAAAATACTCCTGATTTTGACAATTTAAAACACTGGTCTGGGCAGAAAGTGAGATGGTACCTGTGCAACGCTATCGAACATCATAAATATCGCCGGAAGCTATTTTCAAAGCCTCTCCTCAACAACAACATCTCCACAATGTAAATCTGGCTTATTTGTGACATTGCATTGTTTATTTAACTAACTGTATTTGCCTGTGGATAAGAAATGTTAATTAAGTCATCAAAGTGTTGTCTTAGAACAAGATGTGCATGCAATATCTCTCTCTCTATTGCGTACATAAAACCTTATTTGTGCTGTAGCGATTTCGTAATTGCATTCAATTCACACTTGATCCCTATAGCAGTATTACGGAAATGCTATCACGTCCTATATAGTAAGATTGCTGGGTGACTTTTGCATAAAGATGACTCAAACATCATGTAGACACGTAAAATTACCAGCACATGTACGGAGAAAAGTGCATGTCTGAAATTGGCTACCCACTTGGCTGTCTGCTTGGCTTTGATGTCTGACTCCCTAACCTCAAAAGGTTAGGGAGTCAGACATTGTGTGTGTG
>CM022475.1:5902488-5956528 GCA_011952105.1 Coreoperca whiteheadi | reverse complement strand
AGGGGGGGGGGTGTTTGTGTCTGAGAAGGACATAGACAAGGCATGAAGGAATTTATTGCTTACTTAAATCATAGTGACCTTGAACCTGTAAAACAACATCAAAGTTGTCCACTTGCTATGTACTTTATGTGGTAACTTTCCCTTTAAATTAGAAAAAAAGATATCTTTATGAATACCATGTGTAAGTTCCTGAAAGAAAAATTAAGTGTCAAAGAAAATTCACACTTAAAGCAGAGATGTATAAAAATTCAGGTACACGTGAAAAATTAAACAGCTTTAACACTTCTTATAAGCTATCAACGGTAATTACAAGACACCCTAGGGGGAAAGTCATTCTAAAACTTTTCATTTTCACATAGACTAAACCATGTGACAGTAAAGATGTAGATAAATGTCAAAATTGGATGAAGCATAGCCAAAAAAAAGTAATTGCCTTTGTTGGGATGTAATTTAATTATGGGATATGAATAGGTGTTATAAATACACAAGAGGCAAGAGTAACCTACCACCTTGTGATTTATGCTTCCTAATAAGGCCGCAGTTCACTTGGGTTCATGACAGCCATTATTATGAGTTATAGTGGTCTTAATGAGAGCTGTGGCAGTGTCTTTACTCATGGCCCAGGTCTTGACAGTGAAATAATGCAGACAAAGGCAAAAAAACAAAACATGACCAGTCAATGACCAGACTTTCCATCACACAAATTACAGGTACACATATGCCTCAAATTGAGTAAGTCATGATGGAAGCCAAGAAATATTTCATTACAGGCTCTGAACTGGAAAGGAGCAACTCTGCAGGTTAAATGTGTTACAGTGTAAAAGATTAAGAAACCAATATTATGTTAAATAAAGGCGTGTGTACTTTAGGAAAAGTTCTGGGAAAGTTGCAGCCAAATATGCTGTTTAGTCAGTTTTGCCACTTTGTCACATTTGACTATGTGAATATACAGTGGGTGGCGGTGTTCTGCAAATTATGCTTTTTGTTGTACTAATTAGAGGATGGAATGCAATGAAATTTAGTGGGTGGAGACGACCAAATGACGCAAAAGCACTAAATCAGACTGGGAAGGAAAATCCCACAACTGTGTTCAATATGCTGGAGCATGTGTTGCACAATGGTTCTAAATTTGTGTGTGTGTGAGAATGTGAGTTTGACTCTTACTGCGTACATTTATTTCTACCAGTGTGCATTTGTAAACTTCCAGACCTTTTTACTGGCCTGGTTGCTGAAACACCTGCTTTGGGCACGTGCAGAGGCCTAACTGTCTGGCCTGACCTTCAACCCCACAGAGCTCTAACCCTCATGACCTCAGCAGTGGTCTGACACTTCATCTTACTGACCACTCCCACCACATTGCTCTGCCTGTGTGTGTGTGTGAGAGCACTTTTTAGACCCACTGTAAATGAGAGGGTCTATGTGAGCATGACAGGCAGGACAGTGGGTGTTGGTGGGTGTTTCTTGCATGCATATGAATGCAAGTGTGAATGCAAGAGTGGTTGAGAGGGAAAGTGTGTGTGTGTGTGTTATATCTTTCCCACAAAAAAGTTCAATTACCTCTTTAAAAATGATTAAAATGACACCTACTTCTTTTCCCTCATTAAAAGCCAGAATATATGAATATTTACATGTTTTCCATTTTGAAAGTTTTACTGCTTGACACGAGATGTCCCTACTTCACCGTAAACTCTATTTGCAGTGTATGTGCACCGGAGGCTTCAAGTTTCCACATCACACTTGTGTAAACTGCGTATTGGACCAGAATTGGCTTACAAGCTAGTTGTGATGTCACAAAATCGTGCTTGTACGTAAACGTCTTAAATTCTGATTTTAGGTGAGCATAGAGAAGCTTTCCCCTTCTACAGATGAATGTGATAACAGTCTTCTTCTTTCTATACATGTTTACCGTAGTTATTAGGATTTAAAACAGTACACGAGCTGAAGAATGCACAACTACAGATTTGGCAGTTTCCCAAGTTGCCACACACATGTCTAGAAATATACATAAATGCAGAAGCACAGAAAAGGTAGAAGTCTGGGTCAGAGTATTGCAGGGAACCAAAATTATTCCACTGTGCAAATATAGCCCTGCAAACAGAGCGGGAGATAGCTTTGTGTGAGTGAGTGAGTGAGTGAGTGAGTGAGGGTGGGTGTGTGTGCGGTGTCATTCTGTCTTGCTAGCAGCAGACACAGGCTCGCTGGGGAGGCGTCACACCTTTATTTATTCATCAACCTTCTGGGAATTGGCAATGAGAGACAAGGTCAATACATTATTGCACACATGCACACTCACACCCCTTCGGTCCACCTATAGAATGACCAAATAGACAGTAAATATTTTTCAGCACATCAACTATAATGACTGATATAATGACTGTGTTAAAATGGTATCACGGTTCACACACACACACACACACACACACACATTCACTCTGTTCTGAGACTTGTTGCCTGACTGGGCCATGAATCTGAGCCCAGAAAGCACACAGACCCTATTAAACGCTGCCGGATCTGCAACACACACCCTATTAAATGCTTCAGATCAGCTGAGTCAGCACGCCTAAAGAGAAAAGACTGGAGGTTTAGAAAAACAATGAGCCCCGTAACCAAGAGACGCGCAGCACACAAACCTTTACTCATGATCACGTGCAATATGCTGACATACTGCATGCCCAAGTACAGAAACGTGCATACAGTTAAAAGAAACACCTAGGAATAAAGACAACTTACAAACACAAAGGAACAGTCATATACATATAAAATGCTAAAAGACACAGGAACACGAACACACACACACACACACACACACACACACACACACACACACACACACACACACCAATATGGGGAACACAAGCATGTGCATGTGCTACTTCACATCTGGCTCCTCTTAGACCAAGACACAAAAGAAGTAGTATGTGTAGTGAATTTGGCAGAGTGTGTGTGTGTCATTTGGTCAGTGCTTTGATAGCTGGTGAATGAAGAGGAGGAAAGCTGCTGTCAGATACACAAACACAAAGCACATGCAGCTGTTCGTCGCCTACCTGAGAGGCACATGATACACACACCCACACACAACAGACAACGTAGCAAAAGAGGCAAACATATATCCTTAAGCAGTGGACAAGTGTGTGAGACTTTTTCACCACCATGTGCATCTCAGTGGAAATCCTCAGTTTATAAGTGTGAGTGTATATTTGGCTTGTAGTGACATGTGAGTCACAGCGGGTTGTGGGTCTGACTATGGGGTAAAAATAGCCCTGTGTGTCAGACATGGTTATAGAGTGATGATGAAACAACTGGCTGTACTAGCTGCTCACACACACACACACACACACACACACACACACACACAGTTTTGAATGCATACAGCTCTATAAAGTCATTGTCTCAACTCATTGCACAAACACTGTTACTTGGCTTTGCCTCTCTTTGTATCTGGGAAGTATATGTGTGTGTGGGTGTGTGTGTGTGTGTGTGTGTGTGTGTGTGTAGGGGCGTCAGTATGTCTAATCTTACTTGCCCCCACTTTATCTGCAGGACACTTCTGTGCTAGTCTCACCAGATCACACACAGAGACGAGGGGGGTGAAAGGAGGAGGAAGATGCAGAGATGAAGGGAGGGTGGGTGACCTGAGTGTTTGATGTTAAAGTTTGGAGCCCACCAAGGGAAAACATCAAACACTGCATAGAATTAAAAAGATGACCTCCCCTCTACACATACACTCCTTTCTCCAGTAAAGCATGTGTGCACACGCGCGCGCACACACACACACACACAAACACAGCAACTAGTAGTCCACAACAGGTCAGAATGCCCTTCAGTGAGAGATGTATATACATATATATATGTATATATAATAGTAACCAAATTCCAAATATACTGTTGCCAGATAGGTGGGTGTTAAAGGGTTAAAGCGTCAAACACAATTCTAATGTAAAGCAGCAATAGCAGAGAAGGTAAATCATGAATAGAAGAGACTCAAACTGAAGAAGCATTAATTAATTGAATTATAAATAACTTTCAATTATTCAGATTCTTGAAAAGCAGAGAGGAAATTAGTTAATATGCTGAGTGAGTTAACTGTGGGTATGTGTACGCTCGTATATACTGTACAATAAGTTTTGCATCCAGGCTTGTGTGAGTGCGTATTGTTCTTTCATGTGAGGTGGGAAGTTTGTGGTTTGAAGTCATTATGAGGCCAGCAGAGTCGTAGAGTGGTAAATAGAAAGTCATGGGAGAGAGGAAAACATAGTGAGAGAATATTGAAAATAAAAGAATAAATAAATGGAAAATGAAACAAAGAAAGAGAGAGGGAGAAAAAGTCAAAGAGCGGAAATAAGAGAAAGCAAATAAACGGAAGTTGAAAATGAGCGTGATGTGAAGGGAGAGTGACAAGAGACAGAGTGAGAAAGAATCACTCATCTCCCCATAAAGTATCGGAGCCAACCAGAGTTGTTAACAGCAGCAGCGTGGGTGGTTGAGGAGAATGGAGCAAACACACATTCACGCACCCTCAGTGAGTGATGCATGCTAGCCGGTCTGAGCCTGGTGGCTAGCACTAGCCTTTATTGGTTAGGCAGCTGGTTTGATGTGGAGCCCACACACAGCGACAGGATGACAGACACACACCACAGAGAGAGGGAAGGGGTGTATGTGTGGGTGTGGGTAGGGCATGTGTTGAGTTGGGGCTATATGTGTGTTTAAATGGGAAAACTGCAATAGGGGGGCTTGAAGAGAGAATGTGTGTGAATTTAAAGTGGTTTGGAAGTTGTGTGGGGGAGTGCGTGAGTGTGTGTGTCTGTGCATGAGCATAGCTTGATGGCTGATACCTGTAAATCTGTGTGTAGAGGGGTTAAAGTTTGCCTATGAGCCTGTACATGTGTGCAGGTGTAAGGAACAATGACTTTGTGTGTGTGAGTGTTTGTGAAATGATTTGTGAGAAACCCTGGACATTGATGAGAGATTAGGAGTAGTGCGCATAGAGGGAGATGGCAAGATAAACAAGACTCCGAGATGACAGAGAGACATAACATGAATTGGAGAAGAACAAAAGGAAAAGAAAAAGAAAGAAAGCGTACAGGGAAAAGAGATGGGATGGTGTGAGAATGATCCCTAATGACTGAGAAGAAAAAGAAAGAGTCTAGAGAGAGAAGGGAAAGATGGAGAGATACACAGAGAGCAAGGAGTGTCTGGCTTTGTCCCAGCTTTGTCTTGGTCTCAGGGGAGGGAGGCTGGCAGAGGCACGGAGGCTGGCTGCTCTGGCCCAGGGCCAAGCCACACACTGTGCCACGCTGCCCAGGAAAAGCCCTGGCCTGAGAAGGACAGGGGGTTGAGGTCCCCCTTTGGGAGGGGACCCAAAGTCCAGGCCCCGCAGGGCCCATTGTGCCCCTAGCTCAACTACTCGACACATCTGGTCCCCCTCTGCCTGGTGAAGACTCACTTTGGCATTGTGCTGTGGGACTACAAACCTGTCTGCAGTCTAACCTGAGCTGGAGCGGCCACAGGAGAAAATACTGGGACTAAAATAAGCTTTGCTTTTGGCATTGACTCTACAGCACAATATCCAATTGAAAGCTTTCAATTATGGATGATTACTAGCTACTAAATTAGGAAATGTTCAGAAAAGTCAAATTCAAAAATTCAAAAAGGTACCCTGTGGAGTTTTCTTGTAAACAAACACTTATGTTTACATTCAGTGTTTCATGCCCCCCCTTTTGCTGTTGTCTTGCTACTTTTCTTGGCGTGTTGCCTTCCCCTACGGTCGGTGAAATAGCCTAAACAATGTATTGCATCACCCGTGTGCAGGTGATTCGATACATAAACAAGGACACCCTTATCAAAAGATCACTTCATGGTGCCACTAGTCGTCAAAATTTTCACAGTGTACAAGGGCTGCAACAAGCCCTAATTTTCATTAGCAATGAATCTACAGACTATTTTTTCGATTAAAGGTATACACATTTTCTTGTCAAACTCAGCGACTATCTCCTTACGGTTCGCTACCTGTCTCTTCAGCGTGTGCGCTGAAACTAAATCCGGTGTTTGTACACACCTGGCTCTGTAAATGGGAAATAAACAATGTTGTTGTGATGTTCACTCTCGCGCTCCTTCTCTGGATCAGTTCCACATTGGTGGAATGATCTGCCTGCTTCTACAAGATCAGCAGATTCTGTAGCCACCTTTAAAAAGCACTTAAAAAACGCATCTCTTCCGTCAACACCTAACCTAACAATCACTAACTTCTTCCTCCTTTCTACCTCTGCTCAAAAAAACCCCCCAAAAAAATCCCTTCCTATCCTTAGCTTTGTATACTGTGCAGGGCTTTAATCAGACTCGTTTTTTGATGCACTTATGCTTTTTGTTACCTTGTGTTGTTATATTGCTTCCATTGTCTTCCTCATATGTAAGTCGCTTTGGATAAAAGCGTCTGCTAAATGACTAAATGTAAATGTAATGTAATGTTAGCTATAGTAGCAGGAGAGTTGTGAGTTTCGCTGTCTGGTGGAGATGGTGTGCTGCTCTGGGAAATGTCTCGGCCTCTCTGGCCGTTGGCTTCGCAGCAGCAACTGTAGGAACAGTTTGCTAACCCACAGCCTAGCTAACGTTAGTTATGTTACTTGTTGCGACATTGTTTGCTCTATATCGTGGTACGTGTCATGATTTTGGATTTCTCCAGAACTACATACCCCACCTTTAATGGTTTAGGCTGTAAAATGTCCGAAAGCAGTGAGAAATATAATTTTACAATTTCTCAGAGCTCTAGGTGACGTATTCCAATGTTTTATCTTTACTATCAGTCCAAAACCAAAGGACTATCAATTTACAATGATATAAAAGAGAGAAAAGCCTAATATTCTTACATTTGAGAAGCCAGAACTAGCAAATGTTTCGCATTTTTGTTTGATAAATTACTGAAATGATCAATTGATAATAAAAATAGTTGCAGGCTAATTTTGGCAACGGCTGCTGCGCATGTAGATGCAGTGGCTGGTAGCTCCTTCAAACGTGCTACATTTTTGTTTTAAAATAGTTTTTTCCCCCCCGACTTTATTGCTGAAACACGTATTACCTATTCATCGGAAACAAAGCTGGGGTGTGGATTAAAGAGCAGCGGAACTTGAGACGATCCTCCCGCTCAGATCAACCAGACCGGACACCGCCCCGGGAGGAGAGGAAGAGCCTGGATCGGAGCCCAGCTGGCCCAGTCTGGACTTAAGGCTGCTCCTGGCTAATGTCCTGCCTGGACAAAATGGGACTCAGGTTGGCCAAGCAATGGGAAATCTGAGACTGTTGTGCCCACATCTTTGCAGAGACCTCCACCATATCAAGATCCCGGGTCAAGCATTCAATGGGCGGACCGTGTTCCGAGCTCTAGGAGCGCAAGACTCTGGGGTGGTGAGGGGAGGCGGACTCTGTGTTTACATCAATGGTGCTTGGTGCTCAAACGCAGTCAAAGTGGATGCACACTGTTTCCAGATGTCAAACATTTTATGTGACGATAATAACCGTATTATTATCCCCAGTAGCAAATTCAAAAAAAGCACTGAACTATTTCCCGGGTGTTTCCGTGTATGTATATATGTAAATAACTAAATCACTGCTAAAGAAAATAAACTGTTCTGTGATCAAATGTGTGTTCTAATTGTATATTTTACAACAGCTTCCAACTCAGCCAATGGGATCTGATCAACTGAGTTTGGAACGCCTTCTGTGTCTAAAAATTATACCAGTGTGTTCCACAGGTCACCAAGTTGACCCACCTCCAGGGAGCAGGACAGGCTGGGCCACGTTTTCTAAACTTCACATTATACATCAATGAAAAAGGCAAAAGTCTCTGAATCAAAGCCTGAACATATTGTTACAGGGATCAGTTCAGCAGCACGCTGCGAAAAATCTAACTTCAATTGAAAGTAACTTGAAGTCAAGAAAGCAACTGCAGCATTCAGCCCAGAGCTGCTCACTAATGAACACTGTTTCACAATCACTTGCTATGACTGATTAAAACCCAATGAAATCTCCCTTAGTTGTCAGTCTCTCTCTCTCTAGATTTCTCAAAGCTACACAATGCTTTCTGTTTTCTTTCCTGTCTATTTTTCTTTTCATTTTGACCTGTGTTTCTCTGTTCTGCCTCTGTATCGCTTTCCATTTCCTGTTTCTAATGAATTAAGTCAGTTTACTGGTATGCTTATAAGACACATTGGCAAAGCTGCGTACAAATCTGCGTACGAACCTTCCAAAAACAGACATACAATAGTTTCATCCATTCAAACCATGCTGAAAAGGTTAATTATTTGGTTTGAAACCATGTAATAGTACATAATCCTCAACAGCCATAATAGCATATAACAAAACTGAGATCATGTGTTTCCAAAACTGAAAACATGCACATTCTCCTGCTTTTTTGCTTTGTTTGTTTCTACCTCTAATTATGAATCTCTCCATTTCCTTTTACTCCTTCTCTCATCCTCCAGCTCATCTATCTGTGTTGAGTAGCCTATATGTACTATATGTATACTTGTGTGTATATGTGGGTGTGTGAGTGTGGAGCAGCCAGAGGGAACACAGCCGACTAAACTCCATTTTCCAGCTGCCTGGACAAGCCAATCAGCCACGAACCTCAGAGCCTCTGTTTCCGGAGGATGGGAGAGGACAATCGCCACAGCGACGTTGCATTACGATTACATCACTGATAGGGCGACGAAAATATGCTTTTCAAATGTGTGTTTGTTAGATGGATACATGTATTTTAGCACAGGGTGGAGACTGTGAGTGTGTGTATTCACTCATATCAAGTGTCTACAAAAATGACCTTTGTGTTGAATGTACAATCACTAAAGCTCAAGTTACTACCAACCCTTCCTCTGTCTGTCTCTCTCTGTTGAGATATAAGGTTACCACTGGCTCCAGACAGTGAAGCTAATACTCCTCCTCCTCCCTCACCTCCCTCTCACCTGACCAGAAGAAGAGAGGAAGGCAGGGAGAGTGGGACGGAATAAAAGGATGAGAGAGCAGAGACAGGAAGGGGGGGGGGGCTGAAGAAACTTAATGGGAGGGAGGGTGGAGGGATAGTAGACACACAGACAGGCAGAGATTTATATAGAAGGAGAAAGAGAGATGATAAAGAGTGATTGTCTTGTCCACCTGCGAGATTGCTATGTAGGAGAATGGACAGGAGATACAGACACTGCGCGTGCACACACCCACGATGAGACATGAGATCTGGGGCAGCCACAGCAGTCAATAAATGGAAACCTAAGATGGCGGAAGATGGGGGGCCCATACGACCCCTCCCTGCTTGTCTCCCCCTCTCTCAATCGAACTGCGCTAGGGGCCCCATCAGGGTCATGCACACACAAACATAGAGACACACCCCCGACCCGAACCTACCCTTCCCCCAAACAAGCCCCTTATTGATGAGGTCACTGGCCGAGAGGTCAAATCCCAGTGACAGAAAGAGAGGTGGAGAGATTGAAAAAGTGGAGTATTGGGAGAGAGCTAATAAGCTAATAAAAAGACACTATGGTTTCAGAAACACAACCCAACGTCACGCTGCGGTGCTCAGACCGGTCAAACTGCCCCACAGTCAGTAAACCAGGTCATGGACCAAACTATGATATAAGCTCCCAGTTGTGTCCTCGCTGGCTTTATTTCGTGTCCCCAGCTTCGACCTCTGTCTGGCTTGCAGTCTATGCTGAAAAATAGCGATACCACGAAGCGTCCTTTGGTTTGTGTTCATTAGCTTGAGAGACAGAGAGGCCGCTGTGGTCGAGCCACAGAGAGTACACAGTTCACAGCAGTTAGAGCACAAATAAACATGCTCGCACTGTCCTGATGACGCAGCAATTACTTAGTGAAACACCATGTGTCGGTTAAAAATATTGATGTCAACGCATTTTCAGACGTCGATTATGTCGACTACTCGCAGCCCTAATACATTTTACACAAAACATTTGTTAATGCGCAAAAAATAAAACATGGTTTCACATCAGGTAGAAGTCTACTTCCTGGCTTGTAAAAATTTTTAAAAATAAACACACACAACCTTGAGCAAATGGAAAGTCTTCCAATACAGAGTAGTAATGAGCAGAATCTGACAAACACCTGCTGCTTTCTACTGTATTTCCTCGCTTTAAGTAGTTCAAAACTACGATGCTCACTTCCTGTAACTAGAATCTAGTGTTGTTTGTGTGTGTGGAAGGAAAAATATGCTTTTGGGTCCATTGTCTGCTCCAGCATGTCACAGTATTTCAGTGTGACAAGTGTGTGATTACAAGAAACAGCAAAGGAAACTTAAGATTTGATGTGAAGCTTGTTATGTCTTTCTGTCTCTCACATTGTTACGAGAAACATTAACATTTTCTGTCCTTCTCTCTCACACACACACACACAGACTGACATAATACATACTGTATGGCATACACTCGTACAGATAGACATATGATGAGACAGAGGGGTATGACAGAGAACCGGATCACTGCTGTCTTCAAGTGCTCAGCCGAACTCCTCAGACTGGAGAGGTTTGATGTTCATCAATATAGTTGGAGGCAACATTGACGTATGTGGTATGCAGTATTTGAAATAATAAAAAACAAAACAGACCCACACAAAAGTGTTTTTTTGGTGGCTGTTTGAATTTAAAACATCAAACAGTTGAGTGATGCTTGGTGCTGAAGAAACAATATAAAGTTGGGAGGATGAGCATTTCAAGATTTAATGTAAAGGCATGTTTCAACTGATGTATGGCCCAACAGTTGCTGTTTATCGTTGCTGTTGGAGAAAAACGTAGTATGTCAAAAATGACAACATTTTAGAAATCAAATCAAAAGCAGGCCTCATGTCAGTTCCATGGCCATACATGCAATATTTCCCTGTCAGACTCAGACTCATGCTCCGCGCAGACCGACAGAGTGACACTGGTCAAGCCAACATTAGCGGTTATTCTGATTTGGCCAACAGACATCATGGACTCCTTCAAAACCCCCCTCCTAACCAGCTAGAACAGGCTTTTGTGATGAGGTGTCTCTGCTAGTGATGGAAAATTAATTTAATGATACTGACCTTTAAAAAGACATTTAAGTTACCTCTTGAAAAGAGAGTGTGCGAGCAAGAAAGAAAGAAAGCGTGCACGTGTGGGTGAGTAAGAGAGTTTGTGTACAAAGAGCCAGAAGTGAAACTGAACCTTAACTTTATTTGGTGATTATATACTGTAATTCTGTGTAGTTCTATGGTTTAACTGTTTGTGGAACTACACTGCAGACTGGACTTCATGCTAATGGCCAACCTGAGGTCAACATGTGACAGCTGTCTCAGGCCAAGTCCACACGTACACGGGTATTTTTATAACCAGAGTTTTTCCTCCTCCGTTAATCGCGTCCACACAAGCACGATGTGGACGAACAGCCGAACCGCGTAGAAAAAGTTGCGGTTTTGAACACACCCGTGTTTGTGTGTACAGGGCCTCATCCGAATGCATCTAACATGGGTTGAACACCTGTTCAGCAGACCTTCAAAACATGCACGTCTCCTATATGAAAGTGCTACTCCCTGCCTATAGTAATGTATGACGACTTCACATGATGTTTTTGTGGTTTGAAAATAATCTCACCACAATTTAGGAGCTGAACTGGAGCTTTCAATCATATCACATGATCTTTATCAGCAGATGGAGTTGGCCCATGTGCAATGGAATAGATGTTCACATTTTTTAAATATGTGATATGATTAAAAGCTCCGGAACAGCTACTTGACTGACCTTGTAGGGAGACTGTTTTCTCCACTGTCTAGGTCAAGAATGAACTTTGAACCTCAGCATTCCTCTCAGTTAATGCAAACAACAGTACTCTAATTTGAATTCACAGAATTCATAAAAGGTCTGATTCCCCCAGATTATTAACAATGAGTTACATGACAGCTTCTCCAGTTTTGCTAATCTCTAGACTGAAGGATTATATTTGTGTTTTTCTCAAAAGACTAACTGAGTTTACTTCTGTGTCCATCAGTACACGGTATACTGTTTGTGTTTCCATCACATGGCGTGTGAATAAGGTGAACTGTTGCCCTTGACATCCTCTGCCCCCTCAACAACTCAATAGCTCAGATGTCACAGATACACTTCCACCTCCACAGTTGTATTTACTTCTTTTGTTATCCCATTCATTTGCATTTCAATTTCTAATAATAATAATGATATTTTCATCAACACATAAAAGGCAATGAGCCAGAGTCGGATTATTCATCCTGTTTAATCTGCCTGCACTTGAATTTCGATTGTTTCCTTTTACTGAGACTCATGTGGGAAAAAGAGAAGAATTGCCATCTACACCTTAATAATAAAATGTAGCTCGAGATTTTCACAGGCAGCCAGACAGAAAGTCAGAGATAAAAATAACTCTATAACAGAGACACAGGGAAAGAGAGTAAGGGAAAGTAAAAGAGCAAAATGGAAGAAGACATAGAAAGAGTGCAGGTGAAGGAATAAAGAAAGAAAATTCATCTTTGTTGCCTGCCTCTTTCTTTCACTCCCTCTAGCTCCCTCTCTTCAAAGCCTACATTATCTTAAACTGCATAATCATCTCCTCTCTCTCTCTCCTTCGCTTTCATCTTTCTCCTCCCTCCGTCTTTCTCTCATCGTCTCTGACATCAAATTTCTACTTCTTCATCACTCCTCCACCTCTCTCTCTCTCTCTGTGGAGGAGCAGTCAGCAGTGATCAGAGGGATAATGAACTGTCAATGTGTTGCATGGAAAACACACACACACACACACACAGAGGAGATGGAAAGACATGCAGTAGTGAAGGGAACTTTTCTGTGTAAACAGATAAATATTGGCAGTAACAGTGTATTCTGTTATTCACCATGACACCTGCTCTACCCTCACACTAAATCTTTTACGCTCTTTCAGTTTTTCCTTCCTATTGAACCTTTAATTTTTTCTGCCTCCATCTGACTCTTAGCCTGTGAAGCAGAGAGAGAGATTACTGAAATTCCATCACCCCCAGTCTCACTGTCGCTATCTACCACACACGTTTCAATATGCGCAGACGTTGCTGCTTAAACACACACATGCATGTGCCTATGACCCAAACACATGCACGTGGCGCTGCGGTGATGCAAACTTGGCATGTCAGATTCCCACGGACGCTCGCTTTCATTTTAACCCTTCTCTCTCGCCTTCTTGCTCACAGTCCTTTATCTTACCTCTTCTTTGCTCTTTCTTCTCTGCTGTGTCTCTCTTTGTTTTCTGTCTGAGATGGAGTGTACAGCAAGCAGAAGGAGAGAAGCAAAAACCCAGAAAAGGACAGATGAGACAGAGAAGGAAAAAGAAAAAAACAAAGGAAAAAAGGGGAAAGAGACTGGGCTTGGCTACTCAGATGCTTTTCGCTTCTTCTATTTCTGAGTTGCAAGCTGAGTATGTGTGTGAATGCGTGTGTGCTTGTGTTATTTCTATTTTTAAACCACTGCACAGAGTCTGACTGCTTCATTCTCTTCCAATAAGTCCCACTGACTGCACAAGTGCACCCTAGGAAACTTTCTGAGTGAGTTTGCCCATGCACATGTGTATAATGTTTTCCATTGTTACAGAGGTGGAAAACGTGCTCATGTGTGAGAGTATTCTTGAAAACACACCTACTTTTAACTAAAGCATTCCTAAATGCACTTATTTGGTTATTTTTTATATTTGTGTTTCCATTTCAAGTTGAACCTGCTATATCAATGCCGTGTGAGCACCTTTTGCATAGAGAAAACACACATACAAACACACACATACACTCACACAGTATCAATACGCGGACCATGGTGATAACCCAAATGAAACCAGTGGAAGAACGAAGAGCAAGCTGGGGCTCCACACACACCCACCCACACACACACACAGCTAACACGACTTATAATGCCTGTAATTGCTTTGATTTTACATGAAATGAGTGAGCGCCACCCTCTCCCTCCCAATTTTTCACTCATCCCTTTTTCTCCCTCCTTCTCTCATTTTGAATAACTGATTGTGGGGATTATTATGAATGAATGATTGGGGGCTATGGGACGGTGTGTCTGTATGTTATGTCATCTCAAAGCGAGCCATGCTCTATTAGCCGAGTTTGATTTATAAGTAGGAAGCCTCACTTCAGTGATTCCCCTGGCAGCCATCGGCACAATAGATTACACACACACACACACACACACACACGCACACACACAGAGTAGAAGAAAAAAAAACGACAGTGGAAGGCGAAAAAATTTACCCGTGAGAGAGAAAGCTGAACAAAAAGAGGATGAGAGCCAGGAAACAGGAAGTGTGGAAGGAGGAAATGAGAGGAGGAAGGAAACAGGAGGGGCAGAGACAGAAAAATGTGTAGCAAGAGCGGATGCTTTGTTTCTGCCCAAAAATGAACAAAAAGGTCATTCTTTGTGTTGCTGCTGCCTCTTGGCAAAGTTTGATCATTGACTACCACTGAATATAACATGACTCAGTGCTATACCTTAGATCTTCTCATTCACCCAGTTTTTAAACCCCACTTGCACTGCCTAGAGACCAACATGCGCTAATCAAATGCTGCAATAATAAAGTCGCACAGTTGAAAACTCAACTATCAACTGTGTTGTAAATAAATAACTGATGATGACTATGTGACTGACGCTAACCCACATTCTCATGAGTAGATGCACATGCAATACCTCACCCTACTCATATACACAGTGTGTGTCATTACCACACATAATGACACTGAGGGCAAACGAAGACTTCTGTCATTTAATTTTATGTTCAATAGGTGGGAAATGGAACATCGAGAGACTCCATCTGAACAATTAACGAAAAGTCTTATCCATAAAACCTTGATTCATGAAGGAAAATCTCCACCATTAGCAATAACAAAAACTACAAAACCAAATAACTGTTATGACTTTAATATACCATTTACTCATGCTCATGTACTGTGTATGTATATCAGTAAAGCTGTTGTCCAGGTTGCATGAAAAGCTAAAATAAAGACCTGAGAAATCAACAAAAACTATTCACTTGGTACACCTTGGTTGTACAAGACTTGACAATGGCAACCACTAAAGCACACAGAGCAATCCATGCATAATGGGAATCATCAGCAATGAGTTGAAACATGTCATTGACGTGCCATCAGATTGCCTGAGACTAGCCATCCTGTACTGTATATCCAAGAAACTTACACATCCTGGCAGCCACACTTTTAAATTGAAGCTAAGGATTAACAATTAATAAATATAGCTTTTGTGTTTTGCATGATTTATAATTTTCAATATTTCACATTGTGTTTATTTGTTTACGACATCGACTCAACGTAACTTGCAGTAGAGGGGTCAGCAATTGTGTTCAGCAGGGTACAGATATAGGGTGTGAAGTGAATAGTAGTAATGTCCCAGCAGTTGGGTATGGGATACCGAGTGGGTGGAGGGAAGGTGGTGGTGGTGGTGGAGGGGGTTCAGCTCTACGTGACGCCAGGCGCGTACCCAACACTACCTGGCTCGCGTTCAAACACACTTCAGCTGGAGCCCCAAGTCCCTGGAGAGCCCCCCGACATGAACCCACAGACATCAAACACACACAAAGACACACTACCCCTTCACAACACCTGAAAGACCAGAAAGATACAAACACTAAGCGGTAGAGACAGTATAAGTGCACGAGAGCCCAAGCACATAAAGAAGGTACAATGAAATAACACACAATAAGCATGAACACAAACACACACAGACAAGGACAATCACATAAACAAAAGCCCAAATCGATGCACATACTCAGAAAACACACTCACGCAATAAAATAAACAAACAAACAGTCACAAATATGCAAACTTACATGCATGTAGGCAAACACACACCACTCTGCGTGCAAGGCTTCTTCGGCCCAAGCCTCACACAACAAGCTGCATGAAATATTCAGTGAATTTTTCAACATGTGCTCTTTCCTCTTTCCCCTTTTGCACGTGTAGAAGTGCAAAAAAAATGTAGGGGGAGAGCGATGGGGAGACAGGAAGGAGGGGGAGAAGGAGTCAATGAGGGCAAAGGCAGAGCGAGCAGCAGGAGAGAACGGACGAGCAAGCCAGAAACTGACTAGGAGACGCAGAGAGAGAGAAGAGAGAGAGAGAAAACCCAGCTGACTCCGTTCCAAGCTACTCCCCTTAGCAACAGCCCTGGCAGCCTGCGTCCCATTGGCCAGATGACAGCATGCATCACAATCCCATGCATGGCTCCTCAGCCAATCAGGGGTTTCCTTGCAACTCTGCATTTTGGATTTCATTTTCACCATGGCAACACAACCCTGCACTTGGCCCTCAATGTGGCCTGTGTGGTGTATACATACGCACACCATACTGTACATACAATACAAAGTTGACCAATCCTAGAGCTCAGGCCAAAGCAATTATTCTGAAAGCACCAGAGATATAAACAAAACTCACATGGTAGACAAGCAAACACAAACAGCTAACTCTGCTGCGTCTCCACACCTGTAAATGTGTAATTGCATGTGCCTAAGGGTTACACATAGTGAGGAACATTGGAGAGCTGGAATAGGAGTTCATTCAACACAGACAACCCAGGAAATGCTTGGATCAGTACCCACTGTTACTCACAATGAGGAGAAGAAACACACTGTCAGTCGGACTGGATCCTCAAATAAAAGGAAACCATTCTCGCAGTCCTCCCTCATATTCACGCTCAAGGCTGGAAGGGGAGGCATCAATCTGAATTTCCTTTCACACATGTACATTTACTCTGTAAATCCTCTGGCAATTGTATATGTTGGTGTCATTTTTGAAACTGGCCTCAAGTAGTGATGGGAATTACGGCTCTTTGAAGGGTGCCGGCTCTTATGGTTACATTCCTTTCTGAGAGCCAAAAGAACGGCTCATCGTTTTATTTTGTCTTGTTTTTATTTTTTTAGGGGGCAAGGGTGGGGGTTACTAGGTTTAGGTTTGCAAAATAATCACTAGGATAATTATAGGGTAAGATTTGGATTAGATTACAATTTAGACAGCCCACCAATATAATTTCATTTTTACATGTGTGGATAGGTTTAGCAGCCCTAAATTACTCTTATTGACAAACCTAACGTCAGTGATCTGAATTGTAATCACATTACACAAGGTGACGCCATATCCCTCTGCTTTGTCAGTGAATTTACTACTTTGAATTTACCCTCTGTATGAAATGTGTTGTGCAAATAAAGTTACCTTGCCTTGAATGCAATTCATGCAACACTTTTTAGAAAACCACAAGCTCTCATCAAGTACGACTTGGTTCCCTTCGTTTGTACAAAAGAGTCGGTGAAAAGAATTGGATCGTTGGCGCATCTAACATCACTAAGCTTCAAGCCTCAAGTAGTAGCTCTGGCAGTTTGCATTCTCAGGACCTGGTAACATTTTTATTTTTTTTGCTTCACACAGGATTACTATTCTTTAACACATTTCTCAACAGCACAGCTACAAAGATACACATACAATAACTACTGGTACAACGGGTGCCTTCAGTCAGTGCCTGTAAAATATATAAATTCGCTGAAAAGGAATAAGTGACAATAGATAGATGAATGGAAATTAAGATTCTTTAAATAGCATCAACTGTAGCTAAAGTAATCAGAAGTTGCATGCTGAAAACACATTTTCTGTATGTGTATGTAATCTTCCTTATACTTCTACTGCATGTTCCCGTTCTAATGAGATGCCATTATAGATGCTGATATGAACTGAAGGGCTACAGCAGGCTACATAGCAGGTGTCTGTTCCGGCTTCTTAGCCCTCTATAATCCATAAAACACTAATAACTGTTCAAGTTATTTTTGTGTCACTGCAGAAACTAGCTTAGTGGGAGGAGTCGTTAATGTCGCACTTCATACATTTCAAACAGACACACGCAGGCAGACAGACATAGGTAACTATCCTCTTTGTTCTCTCACTGAGGCAAGCTATATAAAGGGTGTAAGAGAGGGAGGGAGAGCATCAAAGATATAAAGACAAGAGGAGAGAGATGGAGGGGGGCAGAAAGACAAAGAGGGAAGTAGTGAGACAGGTAGCGAGATGTGTAACAGGGGCCGGCTTCTGGAGAATAAGCAGGAGGAGACACAATGAATAGCAGCTCCTCTACAGACAGACATGTGATGAATGGGTCTGCTGCCTAAAAAGCCAGCGTGTGTCTGTTCACCCCACAGTATGTGTGTGTGTGTGTATGTGTGTGTGTGTGTGTGTGTGTTTGGGAGTATGTGTGTGTAACTACAGAAGCAATCCATCTGGACCATTGTGGCAGTGACTACACTGGAGGGTGATATCCAGTATCCCCCTTCCCCTCCCACAAGATGGAACACAACCATCAGCTCCAAAAACAGCACCCAGGGTCAATTGTCAAACTTAACAGCAGGTAATTAAAAGTAATAGTAGAGCTTCCCTTGGGTTTGACGATAGGCGATGTATGTATCCCACCAACAGCAATTAGTCAGCCAATTACCCCGGGGGTTAATTATAACTGCCATCCATAGGAATGCTTTCGGTGGGACAATAATGGGTTCTTATGGTAGCCTGTGTTTATGTAAGACATCAATGATTAGCATGATCATTGGGAAAGGTCAGCCCCTCACATGAAAGGCTAGCTGCTTAACTGACGTTTCTGCCCTGCTGCAGTTAATTGGTACAACCGTAGTAAAGTGCTGTTTTCTATTAACAGTTTGCATAAGTAAATATTAGGATGCCATCTTGGAGGCTACGTTGGGTGCAATGAACTTAAAATCTGACACACCATTCCTAAAGACTGAAGTCATATTATTCATGGTTTAATGTTTCTGAAATATGAACAATCAACCTATATATTTTTATGGCCAGATTGGCTAGCCACGCTAGGTTTTTGTTTACATTGTTCATTTGAATATTGCTGGGTTGAGCTTTCCTGGTTTTGTATGTCTCAGGCAGCTTTTATATTATCGGTATAGTATATATAACACATGTGACTGATGGAGCTTTATTGGCACAAGCTTAAGTGCAATGCTTTACGATGTTGGATTAGTTGGAAATTCAATGTACTTTATTTTGGCTGACTCAATTCAATCTAGAGTAGGGGTCTTCCAATGTGCGTGCCTGTTTACGCAGCGCAGAGGGCAGAAGCTCCACTAATCGAGTTAGCTGTGATAACAGGAGTGGCAGCTGGCTTTCCAGGAATATACTCTCCTACTGAGTATGCACTCCCTGCAAGTGGATTTTGCACATACATACACATTCACGCACACAAACATGCGCATACACATGCAAATGCACCCAGCGTGACCTAGCTTTCTGTTTCCTGGGTTTTAAAAATGCATGCGTGGTGCTGTGGGTCTTTGGAAAATAAATGCAAAATACATGTACACGTATGGTGACAGGTATATTTACACATTCACATACCAGCTTATGTATCTCTTTCTTGCTTTGTTACACCCACACACACCCCACAGGTGCTTACATATCACCATTTGGGTGTGTTGTTTATCTGTTGGCAGCTCTGTGAGACATTTAGGTAGGTCAGTAGGTGAATGTCACTTTGTGTCTGGGCACCTTCTTTGGTTAACTGTAGATACACTGAGCTTAAAACCCTCTTAGGCAAATAATGGCCCATTTCTACTGTCCAAACTCAATGACCTGTGCCAAAGTGTGACGTTGTGTTTATCGGTTCTGAATATGTTTGACACATGATTTTAGTTACAGCTTTCAGAACATTTTTTTTAAACAGGCGATACCTAGCCTACTTGAGATGTGACTTCTAGGTCACCACATCTCAGGTATTTTTACAGCCCTGAAAAAAATTCAAAAAAATTAAACAAGTCATCAGAAAAATAGAACAATACATCAACAGCAGTTGATTTCTGCTCCAGCAGAAACAACATGCTCCTTTTCCACAATGCTTTTTAAAAATGGTGGTTATGAGATAAGTTATTCTAAGACAGTAAGGTCATGTAAACAAAGGTGTTGTTTGTGAATGAAGACCATGCAAAGACACATTTTAAATTGGCCTAAACATTCCTTTTGTACTCCTTGATTCAAGTACAGTGGAAAAATTAAACAAAAACTGATATCAGAACTTACTCTATATATGGACAGTTTGGACACACATACATAGGTTCCTCATTTGTCATGTACGCGATCACATTTCCAATTACGGCATTAACACCTTCAAGATGACTATGACCTAAAATTCAGCACGTGTTTTTCCTCCTAAAGACACAGACAGTACAATGTAACAGTAAAAGGTATCATTATACTGTCACACTGCACTGTCTGTGTCCCTAATAAACTGCATCAGTGTAAGCACTGCTCTATATCGCCCCCTATTGAATCCTTGTTGGTTGAACATAATATACATTCATACGGGATATAAATCCGTTTAACTACAGCTTGTCCAGAGGTTCATTAAGGCCAGTCAGCTCAGTATGTGATTGCTTTACACAGGGCACACTAAGAACATATTTGTGCAAGTCTATGCATGCGCTGCATGTGTTTAAAGTTAAACGTGATATCTGCAGATGTGGAAAAATGTGTGTGTATCTGACATGCTTGTGTGTGTCTTCTTCAAAATAATCCTAAAGCATCTAAAGTATGTAGTATTCTGATTGTCATCACATCCTGTTTGTATACTATTGTATGTAAGTGTAGTGTACGAGTTTAATATTACTATTAGAGAGCACGCTACAGTCCACACAGAAGCTCCACATGCAAGTCAAAACAAGTCAAGTTAACTATGAAAAGCTATTCTGTAGCTAAAGTAAAACTTTGGTCTTTCTCACCAGATACCTATAATCAGCCATGAAACACACTGATGAAAATGTTCAATATTCTTTTTTGTGGTGTGAAATGTTTACATGTTTACAAGTTTTACAATGATAGGGACAGTGAAATCTATTCAGATGGAACTATAAATCACATGTTAGACTGTGTGAATTTTTCCTTCCTCTTTGGTCTGTTCTGTCCTCACATTGTAATTGTTCATTTGCCTGTGTAAAAAATGCAGAGCGTGCATTTGATACTTTAATCAGTATATGACCATCACTAATCTTTCATATTGTCAAATAAATTTGGATATATGCAAGGATGTCAAGTTGGATAAGTGGTCATCAATGCTGATCCAAAAATGGACCACTTTTGGGTCAAGAAAGACTTTTGGTTTTTTTCTGTTATTTTGTTAACGTGTGTAGCTATGGGTCCAGTGGCTAAAAAGTGGACTATGCTGTGTAAATTGAACTTGAAACATTGTCTCTGGCATTTCCATTTTCTCTAGTTTCGTTGCATCATCCGCCTTGACCGGACAAAACAAATACCTCCGATTTAAAAAGAACTGAAAATTGCGTATACGTAAAACTAAAGTTTACACACCACTTCATTTCTTGTAGTTGCTGTCTTGTTTAAAAGGACGTTGGTTGATTCATTATACGGTATACATCATTGTAAGGCCAATCCATTCAATTCAAATTACTCAAGCTAGTAAGAAAAAGTAAAAATTGTGACAAAAATCACCTCTATAGTACGTTACTGCTGTTACTATATTACTGTTCAGATGTACCTAAAACAGGGACAAAAGGACCGACATCACTTCAGCAAGGTAAATGCAGAGCCTTCACTCAATGTGCAAATCCACCAGTCAAGCCAAAGCATGTAAAAATAAAAGGCTTCAACTCTAGTTTCACATCTGATCTATAGGATCCATCTCTCACTCTCTCCTCCTCTGCAGTTTCCCTCTCCTCTCTCCCTTTGCTGGCCTCTCACACACAAAGGCAGGGAGAGGCAGAGGTGGAGGAGGAGGGAGGGGGTTGAAGGCACAAAGGGGCTGGAAGCTGTAGGCTTGCCCTGGGGAGAGGGAGGGTGAGAGGGTGGATGGGGGGTAACAGGGGGTCAAAGGGGGGCCATGAGGGTGTAGAGGGCGGGGGGGTGGGGAGAAACCTGAGAGTCAGAAAGTCAGAACAGGAGCTGGGGTAGAAAGACGGGGAGCAATGGTGGGAAGGGAGGGTGAGAGAGCATAACATAAGACAGCTTATAGCGGCAGTGATTTTTTTTGTTTACTCCTTGAAGGGGGGTTTGGCAGTGGATTTGTTCAAGAAAAGGGTTTGGATTGGGAAATGCACATCCACTATCTAACAAAGCCTGTGTAAGCGTTTTAGCCACATCTCTTTTGTTGTTAGGCAGATAGTGTTCACTTCTTGTGCCCTCCATGCCACAGCTCTGTTTCGTACTTCTGAACAACAACTGCACCTACATATTCTTCCCATAACATGTAGGCTAAAGGTGGTGACATGCTAACATTTTAGGAAAATCTGCCTGAAAAAATGACACACAAATGTGTGTGCACTTGCTACAGCTTAGTATTTTTCTTGATTAAGGCAAATCTGACTTTTGTTGAGATCTTTTAGCTGCAGTGCTGCAGGTAAACCCAAACCCAGGTTTCAAGATGTTTATGAACATGTAGGTGACATCATCAACATTACATCTATATTTCTCTACATCATGTTGAAGTTGCCATGGTCACTCCCCAAGAGGTAAACACGCACACATTCAGCATCTGCAATCGGCAGCTGATTGCACAGGTGAATTAAGAATGAATGCAGGTATACGATTATTATATAGACTGAGAAAGACGAGAAGCAATTGGACCACTGTTACTCAGCGGAACAACTGGAATCCTGGACCCCCGAAGTTAAGATAAAAATCCTACCTTAATTTGTTTTTGGACTACACAATGACTCCATCTTGATTTTCTGTTACTGTACTCTGTATGACTAAAGTCATCATGATTTTAGTGTTAATAACGAATCCTTCTTTAAAAGGGGATCAGGCATTTAGTGCTTTAGGTCTCTCACACACCAAGCCAATTTCAAAGAACTAGTGCAAACAAGACAGATGGCTGTGTTGCCTCAAGTCACCTCACCTCATGTCTTCTGTTAGAAGACGCATTTGAACACGCACTGCAAAGACTACAACCAGCGCCATCTGGCCACTGACATGTATGTGCGCTCTCTGTGCATGACAGAGAAGAAATAATGAATCAATAGTTTGTATAGGTCTTGTTTTTCTCTTCTTCAAAATTCTTTGGAATAAAAAGCCAACCATTCTTGTGCTACTATGAATCTGATTAAACAGTTTTCAGTAACACCTTCTATGAAGCCCTTGCATTCTAAACTTCAAAACAAGAAACTTAGAACATTATAAAGCATTTTATAATGGCTTATAAGGTCAAGTATCACTCACTCACATTTTTTTTGACAAGGATCATAGTGTATTATAATTTTCATAGTTGTAATACATTCTAAACATTTTATAATCAGTTATTGTGATAGCCAATTTTGATGTGTGCTATATGTCGTGTGTGTGTGTGTGTGTGTGCATCAGTGATGTTTTTTGTCCTGTCGTATCGAAAGTATATTTTTTTGTTTTCTTTTAAATTTAAGAGCTCGTTTTATATCATTCATTCAGTGCATCTAGTTTTTGTAAGTACATTTTAATCTGCATAAAAATAAAATGTCAAACATATATGCCATGGCAGACCTAATTTTTGGCACCACTACGTGTTGGAGATGAGTTCAAATTCCCTCAAGTGTCCTTTTTTGTTTTTCCATCGCCACTACGGTTATAATACATTATAATCACATTAATATGCATTATAAAATTATTATAATGTATTAACACTATGGTTTTAAGGGAAAACATAACATTAGTGAAATGTAAATGTCCATCATTCAGATGTTTATCAAACAGATGCGTCAAATTGGAAAAAAAATACATTTTACAACGTTTTGTGTGTTGTTCTTTAATGATTTAATGATAGTGTTTCCCCTACCATTTACTTTGTTTTTTCAGGAGGGCGGGCCGCACCCCCCCGCCTGAAATTTTTTTTTATTTATGTTGTAAATTCTCCACATTTAGGTTCAAACATTTATATAACAGTGATTATAATGCATTATAAAAAGGTTTATGTATTACAACTATGAGAATTAAATTACCATGATCCTTGCCAAAATAAAATGTCAGTGAGGGACTAGCAGTTATGAAATATTATGATACTTGACCTTAAGTATGTTTGTAATGCATTATAGACATTGAAAGTGTTACCCAGTTTTCTCATATGTTGAAAATACAAAATGAGAGTATGGTATGTATGAAAAACTTTACGAGAGAGCTAGCACTATAAATGTTTATTTTCTTGGTCTTTCACTAGTGGAAGAAGAAAATACTAATAAAGGCCTAGTAGAGCCAACCAGGAACACACACACACACACAAAACATCAGGTGCCCAAAGGCGTCAGGTGGTAAACTGTTGGCTTTGTACATCAGGGCTGTTATATGAGTTCAGGTTTTGTGCAACACCACTTCCCCTGTGTAGAGACAAGGTGCAATGTATGTGTCAGGAAAATAACTTTTGGATGTATATCTACAACTACAGAACACTGTCTGTCTGCCAGGTGATATGGCAACGGTATTGCTTACTGTATTACTTTTGTTTTCCTTCTAATACTGCAACTCTCCTCATAGTCATAGTTGATTTATGACATTAAAAAGCACCATGCAACTACCTTCTACAGTTTTTTTTATACCAATGCACCCCTTCCACATCCCCACACAACTCCTTCCCTCCACTTGCTTAAATTACCACAACCTCGCACAAATCTTGCACCATCTAACATCCTCTAACTGCCTCCAAAACCACTGTGGGGCCTTAAGACACAGGTGCAAACACAGTTACGCACACATTGGTGGATATGCCAACACACACACACCTTTCAAACACATATGCACAAATACACAGCGTACCAAGAGAGGCCTGTGACAGCTGGGTAACACAGGCCAAACAACAAGCACAGCAGAGGACAGGAGACATGTTGGGCATCTTCCTCTTTGCAAACTCTGTCATGCGTACACACACACACAAAACACACAGAGCCTACGAAAGAGAGCTCACATGAAAACAAGCACGCACACACACAAACCCAATGGCCTCCTTCGCAGGAAAGTTATATAACCAGACAAGCAGAGGAGCTCTCTCCACACCTCTTTCTTTTATTACATCTTTCCATTCCTCTTGTCTTGAGCTCTGTTTGTTCTTCCATCCCTGCCTCTCTGTTCTTATATTCAGTGCCAGTTTTCTTTACACGGACTCAGCATTTCTTGAATGAGATTCCCCCCGCCAGCTGTTGCTTAAATGCATTAAAAACCCTTTGATGGCATAAATGTGACTATTAAAAGCTTTAATACGGAGAATGTGGTAATACGCCCTCAGACTTCCAGGAGGTGGATGATGTCAGCTCCACCTCTTCTCCATCCCTCCCTACGCCACTCCTCCCTCTATGACACCGCTGATGATGACAGAGGAGGAGGACGATGAAGAGGAATCTCTCCCCCTCCCTCTCTTTCCTGTCCTCCTCCTCACCCACTGCTTCCTGCCATCCTCCCCCAGGGCATCCTGAGTCAGCTTTCACCACCTCTTTTCCTGAATCTCTTGCTACATCCTGTTCAAATCTGTTCTCATTTGAACCAAAAGCATTTTTCTTTCTTTTTGTCTAATGCCCTTCAACATCAGCAGTCAGAGGGAGACCAAGAGAACGAAGACAAGAAGGGAATTATTGTTATACCTGAGATAATATTCACACTTCTTTATTACAGCTTTGACAGATTGAAGTTAGAAAAATAAATAAATAAGAATTTGCTGATAATTGTTAAAACACTGCTGAATGTTCTAAAAGCATAACTCCTTTTCTGTGCTGCCTCCACAGGGCGTGTGGCACATGTGGATGGCACATGGATTGGAGCATTCAGAAGAAAGGAGGAGGAGAAGGATGTAGACAAAGCAGATGGGAAAAACAGATGCCAAATCCTAATGTACCTGTCCGATGCCCTGCACTGAACACTCACAAACTGTCACCTGCTTGTATCAAAAAGAGGAGTGTGTAACATCAAATTTTACTTGTGGTATTGGCATTTCTGGGGTAAGTAATGTCTGACTCATATTTCAAAGCTTAATTAACTGGAATTTTCACTATTAACTTCAATTCATCAGAAAATGTAATGTTTCAACAAATCAGATGAAACAGTGTTTGGAAATCATCAATTATTTTTTTCTATCAAGGCCATCCCTGTTTTTGAAATTAAATTTGTGTGTTACTCCCTCTATCAACATCTGCAGGACAGTATACTTACTTGTGCAGCTGAACATATGCCACTCATCTACCATGTCTTAAACTAGATCCCTGTCCAAATAAATCGTTTGACGAAACTGGTCCCAGGTGCAACATATGGAATTATTTCACTTACAACCAGCCAACATCAAAACCCTGGTATAAAAGGGTGCTGCCAAGCTCTGCAAGTCAAGTATGGTGACATCATCAAGGCTTTAGATTTATTATCAGTATTAAAGTCAACTTTCTGAAATTGTAACAACACTAGCGGGAATGCCACACAAGAAGGCTGCGAATCGAACTCAAACCTACAACATTTAAGGTACCCAATAAGTATAAGTTACTTGGGCACCAGGATATAGTACTAGCGTTGTGGCGTTGTGGCACAAAGCTAGCATTTCTCTCTGTAGCAGTGTATAAAAAAAGCTGCAAGCTGTAATGATAGAAGATTAGATACACTATGACACTCAAACCCAAAAGGAAGGTGACACATGGCACCATGTCCAAAGGGTGAGAGTGTGCACACGCGTGTGTCTCAGACACAGATGCAAGCTGATTGTTGGGGCTGTCATGTTCACTGATCCCGGTGCTCGCAGTTACAGTTTTACCAGAAAATGTACACCAGCGCTCTCTTTCGCTCTCAAACATTAACACATTCAGCCATTCAACATGACAGTCGTGTAACAGATAAGGTATGACCTCTAAACAAATGACCACAAGCTGTTTGTGTAAGAGACCGGCTCCAATGTTGGGTGAGACACTGCAGTTTCATTCACAAATCACTTTTACTTTGTATGTCCCCATAATCAGTGGATGGAATATAAAGACATACCAACTGTCATATGCAAAGTAGAGCTACTTAATTTATTATGCTTATACTGTAGGTACATTTTAAAACTATAAATAGTATTGGACAAAATGTTGTAGAGATTTGTAACAGAAGTGAAGACTGTAATATAACAGTAAAGTATAATGGTAAATACAAGTGATTGAGATGAGAAATACAACTTTCATTTTTAGGGCTCATCTTATTTTTTCCAACAATCCCTCCTTCATGCACAGCAACGCGCATTCTTACAGAAAAGCTTGCAGCCAAACTGTGCTTTATATGTATGTGTGTGAGTATCCATCTGCAAGCATAATGGAGGGTCTCTACTTGGTTGTGTGTATATCTGCATGTGCATGTATGTGTATAATGGATCTGATTCATGGCCAGCTGTAAATGTATGTAATAAAGCTGAGCAGACTAAGTGACGGAAAACCCCAGGTGTGTGAGACTCAGCAGGGTCCTGGGAGACGCTGGCATTAGAAAGTGTGTGTGTCTTTGTCACTAAGAGGGAGATCAAAACAGTGAGTGAGAAGGGTGTGGGGTGTTTGAGATGTGTGTCAGAGAGTGTTTAAGGACTGTGTGTGTGAAAATGAAACAGAACCGGTGTTAGGTTAGGTGTGTATAAGAGCTTGTCTCTGTCCTCAGTCCCAATTAAATTAGTAGCTGTGGTGAAAATGGCAACACCAACAGAAAAAGACTCTGAGGCACATTTTAAACATTTAAAACTATAATTTTAAATTAGTCATAAATGTATTCCAGCATCGCAGAGCCTTTATAGGAGGGGGTGATACTAAAACAACAAGTTGCACGAAAGCAGACTGGCAGCTGGAATCAAACTGGTTCATAATATATAATGTTAAAGCAAGCAAATACAGACCTATGCTCCTGCCAGAACTCTGCGCTCTGCAAACAAACAACGCCTGGTGGTACCATGCCAAAAAGGAAAAAAAATCACTCTCGCACTCCTTCTCTGGATCAGTTCCACATTGGTGGAATGATCTGCCTGCTCCTACAAGATCAGCAGATTCTGTAGCCACCTTTAAAAAGCACCTGAAAACGCATCTGTTCCGTCAACACCTAACTGACAATCACTAACTTCTTCTTCCTTTCTATCTCTTTTCATAAGAAAACTAAAAAAAAAAAACTTCCTATCCTTAGCTTTGTATACTGTGCTGGGCTTTAACAGACTAGTTTCTGGTTCACTTATACTTTTTGTTACCTTGTGTTGTTTTAATTGCTTCCATTGTCTTCCTCATATGTAAGTCGCTTTGGATAAAAGCGTCTGCTAAATGACTAAATGTAAACGCAAACAGCAGGCCAGCACAAACAGAAAATAGTCAACTTATAAAGAAGCTATCCATTTTAAATGTGTGAGTCAGTCAATGTAGCAAACTGTTTCTTTCAGGCCTCAAAACAAATCATCAGTCCCAATTACTCCATGTAAGGTACATACTATACCACAGAGGGTAGCCTCTATAGACCAAACTCACCTTAGGCTTAAATACTACCAGCCCGTATTACAGATAGAAAGGGTAAAAACAATAGTCTACCAGCAAATCATTAATTTCTAATGGTAGCAATTGAAGTTGCTTTCATCCTTTCAGGAGAAAACAAGACAAACTCCCCCAGGTATGTTTTCTTTGCTGAAGCAGTAAGGAAAGCTGAGATGGAAAGAGTAGAAAAGAGGGAATTCTACATAGATTTAATATCTCTCAGTGAAAAGCTTCTAAACTGTAGCTTGAACTACACAGTATCAGACATTGCACAAGAACATGTTGTACCCTTTTGCTGGATATTTAAATACATTAGAGCTGGTCAAACAATTCATTGTTCTGAATGAAGTTCAGACAAACATATCTACTGGACAGACAAAACAGGAATGACATAGTCTCAGTGAAGTCATGCACATCCCCTATGCGGCTGCAGGCAGGTCAAAGTCTGGGTAAAAGTTAAAATGTCTTACCCGGGAAGGTGCAAAATGCAGATGGCTCCCCTGCAGGAAAAACAGTATGTAAACAATTGCTCTGATATGGAACAGTTTTCGGCTGCATGTCAGTTGTAACAAAATACCTTTAAATAGTGGGGAACTGTGATGCTGACTCTGTGATATAGCAATTTTATTCAATACATCAATTGATGGTTTTTAGTCTGCCCAACACCACAGGGAGTACAGCTAGCCACTCAGGACCATTGACATCAAACCATCATGCCCACGCCAGGAATCTTGGCGTCATCTTTGACTCTGCACTATAAAACAAACTGATTTGAATTGCATTTCTGAGTGAAATGTGGTGAATTAAATCTAATTTGATGTCTTGTAAAGCCCACAAAAGGAAAATAGAAATATTACAGTAGAGGGTTTTAATGCAACACCATGGTGAAATGTTAAAAAAATAACAAGACAAAAAAAAGAAGAAAGAAAGAAAGCCAAGGACCATGTCAAGGAATGATTGTGAAAGCTACGTATGAGTTCAGGTCTTAAATAAAACAATCATGCATTAATTTATTAGTTGGCTATGTCCATCTTACCATCACCAAGGAATGCATCAGTGTTTTCCATTCCCAGTCCATCTTGACAGGCTGTGCCGGTGATTTAACGTTTGCCCATTCTGGCCAACAGCATGTCAGATCCCAGTAAGACATTTCACTTATGGCTTCAGTCAGGCGCTGGCGGGTCATCAAACATAGCACAACAACGCGTGGCCATGTTTCTCACTCCTTCTCTGTGAATGGGAAAGATATAAATGAACCAGTAATCAAGTAGATCTGACAACACTCATCAATATCAAGTTTATCTATATAGCATATAGATATGGAAAAATACTCAGATTATGTCTGTCACGTACATCTACATGGCCATTTAGGTAATAAAACTGCACTGAATTTGGTGGTTTTGTCTACTGGTCAAATTTGGACAATTGAACAACAACATATATTCGCCACTGTGCTGTGAGAAATTAGCAGCTGTCCACAAAGGACATAAACAGACCAGGGTTGGGCTGCGAAAGTGTCGCCATCTAGGGGAGAATACGCTCTCCTGCACTTCAGCAATTTGTAGTTAATATAGCTTTGCAACCTTCTGTATTCATGTAGTAAAAGAAAATCAGAGAAGAACTGGATACTCAATATTGCTTCAATATGTAATTACTCATTACATGAAGTACGTAGATGAGGTTAATCTAGGTAAAACCCTTAATACCTTATTGATTTCCCTCTTCAAATAAATGTCTTTCATACAGGAAGAGATGGAAAGAGTAGCAGGCACGTAATGCATGGTATTTGAAGCCATTAAACAACTGAGGTGTGGATGGAGAAAGGGGGGCATTAACTGGGCATGTATTTGGGAAAATACTAATTAAACATGCAGTGTACATCTTTGTATGACTCTGCATGAAAATACCCAAGAAATCAGAAAATGCCTACTGTCAAGCAATCAGGTGTGGTGCTTCGGTGTCAGTACACTAGCACGGGGCTCTACTTTAATGTGGACAAACAGTGAAGTGGCATTTTCCTGATGTCACTGCAGAGGAAGTGCCAGTGTCACAGAGGGCCTGGGACTAAGCCACAATTACTGTAGATATTAAACCATGGGGAACTGTCAGTTTTGCAACCAGTTATGTAATATTGTTTCAGTCCCAATACTGCCGCAGAGGCATTACTGTCGCATTTGAATACAAGCCAGTGTGACCGTGATGAAACATCACTCAAGTAGGCCTTCTTTACCTTGCAGCACGGGACCCGTGTTTATTTTGGTCTCGCTTTACCGTAAATGTAGCGGTGGTGGACAATTCTAAATACAACTGTTCAGCATTGTGTTTGGAGACGTGGGCACCAGACGTTCAAATTATGTCCAAACGCGAATTCAACCACGTTTACACATTTACCTAAATGTTTGCGGCCCCGCCGTCTTCACTGTTTTTGCAAGAAATAAATATAGCCACTTTACCGTTCTGTGCTAACAGAAGGACTTCAATCTGCGGCTTTGGAAAGACGCTGTAAACTTTGGAACATTAATAACACAAATAAAACCACGTATTTATGCAAAGAAAAAAAGAATCAATTATGTTTAGTTTTGTCTTCCCGCAGCTCTTCCGCGTCTCCCCACAATTAGTTAATTGTTTGCAGCTGTGAGTAGCTCCTCGCGTTGCACTGCATTATGGGACATAAATCCATCAACATCACAGTCAGAAATTAAGGGGATTTATTATTCATATTGGCATTCAAGTTGACTTAATTTTGCAACTTTTTAATGTGGAAAGACTGCTAAAAGCCTATTTAATAATAATTTAAATAATGTCGTAATGTGGAATTTGGACGCAGTATGAGAGCCACCCTATTGGTCGTGTAGGCCTACTACAGTCTATGGTCGTGTGTAACACAGGTTTCCGTGTGTGCCACAGGTGCACTGCCACTTGCACTGGTACGTTAGATTCACAAAATCAGAGCCTCAAACCTCTACTCAGCATCAGTACATTATAACCAACTTTTAGTAAAGTCTAATTGATGTCAGTACTGGTTACGTTTAGTCCAATATCTAAAAGCAATATGAGATAGAGAGGCCTGAAACAGGGATTATCACCTAACAATTATTATTATTATTCCAAGCAGCATACTTTACCAAGGAGAAAAGAAAAGAAGAAAAAATAAAATTAATAATTAACTTTAAGCGGGTTTTATATATATTTATATATATATATAACACAAGTAATTCAGTCTTAAGGCACTCCTATTTTCCAGTTTATTTAAAGGATTGAAATAAGATTTTCAAGTCATTTCTAAATGGCACAAAACGTGGAGCGACACAATCCACATTTGAATATAAAATTGACCTATATTCAAAATATTGTTAACACAAAAAAATTCAACAACTTAAGTTTGCATAAAAAGACCAAACCACGCTGCTGGAGCAGGCCTACTCTGGAGCAAAACACTGAATCCCATACAAGTGTAGACGCACACGTAGTCTAACCGATTCCTGTCCTGGATCGCCACCCAGTGGCAAAACGCCCGAAGTGCTGCAGGGGCAGCGAGGAGAGGGGTGGAGACAGCAAAAAAAAAAAAAAATATCGAAGGGAAGAAAATTCAAACGCTCTTCCTGGAAATAGTAGAGAACCCGCCACAACTTCACCACATGACATTTCAGAAAGAAAATGCGACACTCCTTCCTCCAACGAAAGCGAGCCTGCATTTCATTGAGCCAAGCCGCTACGCAGCCCCCAACCAGCACCGTTCCACGGCCACGCGTTGTTTATCGCAGCCGCGGCCGCGACCCGTCGCTTTGCGTGCATTTCTTATTAACGTGTAACCGAAATCAACACAACGCGATTGCGACATCACCAGCTCCAGACCTACCTTCCCGTAAACTATTCCTTCCTTACCGTAAAAACATGACATCACCAACGCCAGTTTCAATGTGCATTTGGGGAAAACAGACAAAACAGCTGTCAGCAACGCAGGGACAAGAAACTGCTGCAGTATCGAAAGTTATCGGCCCCGTTCATGTAAAGTTAGTTGTATAGCCTATTTCACTGTAGCAGAAATTATATAATGCGAACAAATCATCCACTATAAAATCACCATGAGAATAAAGCCTTCTGTTTTCATATAGATGCAGTGCTTCTGCGCTGCAGAACCTCGACTTTACTAGACGTAGGCTACAACTGTCTCCTGCAGTGATAAAAAATGTCTTGTAGTGGCTTGTATTTATGCTGTCGATCGTGTCCTTTAAGGTTTATTGCAAGATGATGGTACAGTTCAGGCTGTTTCCAATGGATTCTCATTGGTTCCCCTGTTAAAATTAGGTAACAGGCTGCACAGCCTCACATGTCAGCATGTATGCCTGATAGAGTCACACTATGCGTTATGCTTACCTTTTATGTGCAGTCCAAAATCTGCTGGGGAGGTGCCGTGCTGACTCTCGCGCTTAAAACTGTGTAATAGTGGAAAATCTGCAAAGCTGTCCATCGCCTTTCCCAGCCACAGATGACGCAGCCCCCTAAAAGCCCTCTCCCAAAAAAACATGAAGCCCCATAACATCCATAACGCGTTTAGGCGCAAACGTCGACACGGGGAGCACTGTACACGCAGATAGATCATAACCCAGGCGGAGAAAAGGTGGATGTGTTCGCCCATGGGCAAGGCATGACGGAAAGACTCATCACTGATCTTGCATCTCTGCACAGTCATATCGCCTTTCTAAATGATTGCACAGCTCGTTTGTTCCTCTGAAGACTATCTGGTAAAAATAAATAAATCGCCAGCTTCTGTAGCCTCTAATCGGGGGTTGCAATGAGCACGGATTCCCTAATCATCCAAAAACACAACGGATATCCACTTCCTAGAGAGGAACGGTCCACCGCGACCAGAGCAGGCAGTCCTTAAAGAAATTGCGCAGTTTTTATTCCATTGAAACGGAGACTTTCCCTTCTGTCCCCGTTGAAAGCCTCTTTCCCTTCCTCCTCCTCCTCCTCCTCCCTCCCTCCCTCCCTTTCTCTCTTCCCTCATGCAGGTTTATTTTCAGTAGAAGAGTCTTTGACATTAACTGCTATAGTCTATAGTCACTGGCCAACACACTGTACAACTTGCCCAAATTCCATTATTACCTACCATTCAATGGAGAATAACCAGACCCCAGTATAAGTATTTGGCTCAAGAGTCAAGCTCTCAGTCGGAGGTCGTTACAAAAGGAGCCAAGGGACACTTAAAGGAATCAAAAGTCGTGCTTTGAGATGTCTGGTAATCTTGTCAGGTCCTTGTCATTTCCCAAGAAACTGAAAACTAGATCAAGAGGATGTTGGGAAATCGAATTAAAGCACAAGGCAAACCCATCAAGGCCTAAGTAGCTCCCACACAGGTTCAGTTGGCTCCCCAGGGTGCTCGAGGTGTTGTCAGGTGCTCCCTAGTAAACTGCAGATTGATATAATTTCACCCATAAGACATTCAATAGGAGACACTGTAATCTGATTACATTTCCCCATGCTTGTCCTCTAATGTTATAGACAACATTTTCAAACAGGGGCCTACATGTCTGATGAGAATAGTTTTCACAGGTCCCTATTACATGAAAAAGTTTGGATTCCCTCCCTCACAGATATTCAGTCAATGTCCACATTTCTTCAAAACGTAGGAATTTTAGAAGTGGCTGTTCTACAGTTTCTAAGTGGATAAGCACATGGAAGAAATCAGCTTCCAATGCCCTCAAGAAATAAATATTTCTGTGGACTGGAAGCATTTGAAAACCTTGGCCCTAAAATAAGACATCCAGTGTTTGAACACAGAAATACCACCTCTTACAAAACGGTAAATTCAAATGTGCAATTTCTTTAAAGCATAGCAGTCACAAAACGTTGTATACTGTATTCCTGTCCTGGAATTACACAAATCCAATTCATGTATTAGACAGGAAGGTTAATTACCACCCAAAAAAAATATATCTAAAAAAGGTTTCCACACCACATTTACATTTTCATTAATTTCAGCTGAAGGCTTTTATCCATAAAAACACCTCCCAAGTCTGATATTTTTCTAACAAGCAGAATAAACCAATTTGAATTGAATTCAGCATGATGCTGTGGGTGCCCCCCTCCATCTCCCACCCAACCAGAGACCACCAGAGTACAGAGACCTGGGTCTGATAAAGAGGCTCTTAAACCCTGAGGAAGTCTGTGTTCGGCCTTTCAGGGGGACAATCGTTACGTCTGAATACAACCTTGAACTCAGGCCCCCTTCTCTCTGGTTCCCCTCTCTCATTACTGGACCATTCTTCCCCCCGGCTCACTTTCTCCAGGGTCCTTCTCTTGTTTTTCTCTCCCTCCCTTTAAAGCAGTTTGGGCAGAGTCCTTTCCAGTGGGGAAGTCTGGGCCTTCTCTCTCACAGCACTGACCGACTCCGAGCGTCTTGTCCGCGAAGCTTCATTAGAATTCATTTGTTTGAATAGGTTCATTTCTCCTTCAGCCGCTCCCTCCCTCTCTCCTCTTTTACAGCTTGGGGAAATGTGTATTAGCATAAAAATATCCTTTACCTCACCTTGATTAACTGCATTCTTTGCCTGCGTGTGTGTGTGTGTGTGTGTGTTGTTATTGTGTCAAAGTTTCTGTGTATCCGAGTGTGCCAAACTAAGGATCAATCTAATTTTCACAAAATTAAAATATTATTCTTTGGTTTAAAGATGTAAAACTACCAGTAACAGACTTTTGTTACTACTTAATAAAGTTTTTATTTGTTTTGTATTTTGAGGACTGTCAAGTGCACAAAGCCAGGAAGTAATATATTAAGGGCTTCATAAAAATACTCATTTCCAATGTAATTTATCACATATTTGTTTATATACCCATGTCTTTATGCAAATACTTTGTCAATTCTGTTATGTTAACACAAAATAGATGACATAACATAATGCATAACAGCTCATCAAATTCCCAAGTAATTCAATGAGCACAACAGACACTTACATGACCAGACAGTCACTTGATCCAGATGTTGCAAGGAGCAAGTTTCCAGTACAACACAACACTTCTCAGTAGGAGAATATTCCCTGTGTATGCGTGTGAGTGTGGCTGTCGGTGTGTGAGTGTCTGTCTGAGCAGGGGAAAAGGGGGTCAGCATGGAAAGACTGATGCAGGTCTGTGAAGAGGAGTGAATAATCGGTCGGCTGACAGCGAAAGAAAGGAGACAAAAAAGAAAGAGAGGAAAAAGAGAGCTTACCAACTTTGTGTCAGACCAACTTCAAAGTGTATAACTCCATCAAAACACCAATAAGTCCATTTATTGTTCAGCCTCAGGTGTGAAAACCAGCTTTAAAATGTCATTTTCTGTTTATTGTAACCTGGTGGCCTTTAAAACTTGAAGGTCACAAATAAGGATAATATCAAATTTCATAAACAGCATAGACAGTAATAAACAGCAAAAACTATAAATAATAAACATCAGTAAATACAAAGTGTCAGAGTCAATGTGTGACTGTATTTGTGTGATAAGGCCTTTAGTTGTCCAGGCTCATGAGAAGTGCAGTTCCTCTCTTGATCCAGTGGTCTGGGGTCACAGCTCCGGATTTGAGTTCTACACCAACCACAAAAGATGCTTGGCCTGCCCCGCCTGAACGAACCGGGAAGTAGTAACACGGACACAGGTATATATCTACACACACACACACACACACACACACACACACACACACACACACACACACACACACACACACACGAGACAGTGGTGAGACAGTGAAACCACAGTGGCTGACATTACAAACTACATACCAAAAGAGAGACAAAACACAAGAAACCAACAATGAATCATTCAAAATAACAAGAGGAAAACGTCAAAAACAAGGAGAGGACGATGGAAAGACAGTTGGTGGGATGGAGTAAGGAAATCCCTGACAAACAGTCCCAATCGACTCACTCTTGGCCGCCTTCTTGCGGTTTTGCACGGGTTTGAAGTGGATGGTGGGGATGGGACAGACCATCCTCATGGGTCCAGCTTCCACCAGGCAGGAGTTTGTCTTGTCCCAACCAGCGCCCTCCACGTACAAACCTCGGACAAATACTCCATCCTGAAGGGGGTGGGCAGAAAAGGGAGGGGGTAATCAAGGAAAAGTAAGGTGAGAGATACAAACACGTGTAAACCTATTGCTGTTGGAAATGTTATCTCTTGTGAGCTACTCTCATTCACTACCTCCCAACTCCCACTGACTTTTTTGGCTTGTTATATCGCCCTCCCAAATCAAAAGGTGACTTTTTGACAGAATTTGGTCATTTACTTTCCATCACCACATCTAACTGAGAACGTTTTACTATTAGGAGATCTAAATACCCATACTGACAACCAGAATGACAAACTGGCATCTGAGTGCCTTGATCTTATCCATACTTTTGACTGTACTCAGCATGTCTCTGGCCCTACCCATCAACACGGTCACACTCTCGATCCAGTTATTACTTATGGCTTCAATCCGGTAAATCTCCACACTATCAATATGCATGTTACGGACCATGCTGCTGTTCTTTTTAATGTTCCTCTAGTGCCTGTTGTCTCTAACCAGAGAGGCCCTCGACTCTTTTGACCCATCTCTTCACAGACCATTCAGAAATTCTGTAACAGTTATCAGCAGCTTGACCCGCCAGATTTATCATGTTCTGCGGAGGAGCTGACAACATGATTCCTGCAACGATGTGCTGCTACTCTGGACACCGTAGCTCCCTTTAAAATGTCTAAAGCCTGTCCTGCTTTAATGCAACCACCACCGTGGGTAAATGTCCGGAGTATTAGAGGGGTGTGTAGACGTGCTGAACGGAAATGGAAAACCTCCAAATTTGCGGTGCAATTTCAATGCCATGACAGAACTATTGAAAGAGTTTAACCACACTGTAAAAGAAGAAAGATAAAAATACTTCTCACATCTTGTTGCTGCGAATCCCCACAACCCCAAATTGCTATGTAGGACCATCAACTTCCTTATTGACCACCCTCCTGATTTAGGTGAAGTTTCTTCTATTGAGAGATGCAAGAAATGTCGGTCCTTCTTTGTTAAAGTTTCCAGCATCAGGGCCCAAATCATGCCATCTCCAGTCATTCTACCATGCAGAGAGGTGTATCACACTTTTCATTCATTTTATCTGGTATCCCAGTCTGACCTCCTGACGATGATTAACTGCATTCAGTCTTCCACCTCACCTTTAGATGTTTTACCTACAAGAATTTTAAAACAATTTTTTTATCCTCAGAAATTTAAGCAATACTTTATCTTCAGGAGTTTTTCCTCCAATTTTTAAACCGACCGATGCTGAAAAAAATCTAAACTTGACACTGACAATCTTAATAATGTTAGACCAATATCTAAATGTCACTTTCTGGCCAAAGTACTGGAGAAAGTGGTTTATTCTCAGCTCATATCGTTTATGAATGACAACTCACTCTTTGTAAAGTTTGTAAAGTCAGGTTTTCAAATCCATCATAGCACAAGATGCCGGCTGTGTTGGTGTTGCTAGACTTCTCTGCTCCGCTTGATACAGCTGCTCATAGCATATTAATTGATTGTTACTCAGTTACCTGACTCACAGCCATAAGGTCTTGATTGTCAAATAACATCCTAATACTGAACAACGATAAAACTGAAGTGATGGTGTTTGGACCCAAAGCACACAGGAAATTGTGTAAGCCAGTTAGATTCCGAGGCCAGAAATCTGGGAGTAACCGTTTATTCAGATCTAAACTTCTGCAATCTAAACATTTTAGCAATATCACCAAAACAGCAATCTGTCAGATCATGAAGATTAGATTAGATCAATATATTAGATCAATCACATTGAACAGGCAGGCAAAAGATCCAAAACACGAACAAGCAGACAGATCCAACACAGAAATGATGATGAACCAAGAAAGAACAAAAGAAAACCACAACTTAAATCCATCAGGTAGGGGAGAAAACAAGACACATTTGGACACAATGACACTGGTGGAAACAATCCGGGCAATCACAGACAGGAAGCAAAACTAGAGTACAGGGGGGAAGGAGGACATTTCAGAATAAAACATGAAATAACTAAACATAACCCAAAACCATGAGACCGATGCACAGCTCTCATTCATGCTTCTGTCTCTAGCCATCTGGATTACTGTAACTGCACTTCCCCAAAAATCAACCGCCTCCAACTTGTGCAAAATACTGCAGCCAGGGTTCTTACAAGAACTCGAAAATACAGCACATTTCTCATTATTCTCGCCGCGTTGCACTGGTTACCTGTGGTGTTTCAAATTGATTTCGAAATTGTCTTACTTGTTTTTAAATCACAGAGCGGCCATGCTCCTTCCTATATTATTGGTCGTCTCACCCCTTACACCCCTGCTCCTTCTCTCTGCAGACCAGCTGTTGCTGTGGTGAAGGCTTGGGACAGACTGCAGTAGGGCACTTGCCATAAGGGCTCCACAAATGTGGAAAAACCTTCCACTGGGAATCTGAAGAGCTACCTCAGTGTCCTCTTTTAAGAACTCATTTTTATGAAATGGCTTTTAATTAGACTTGTACGATTTTCTCTAGGCTCTTATTCATTTATTGAAAGATTTGTATTCAGTGTCTTAAATCCTAAATGTTTTTATTTCTTGACTGCATGAACCTATTTTGATTTGTGATTGCACTGTGTATTTTCTGATTTTATGTCTGTCAAGCACGTGTTTTTGAAAAGTGCTATATAATTACAGTTTATCCTTATATTGTTCAGTGGTGACATTTTGCATAGGAACTACAGCTTAAAAAAAAAAGTCACGCCAATTAGGTAATGAAACTGAGAAAAGAAAAGGGAGGGGGGAAAACAAGGCAAATGGGAGGTCTGCAGGAGAAAAGGAGGGAGGAGAGAGGGAAGAAGGAAGGAATTGGGAGAGGAAAAAGAGAGGCACAGAAAAGACAGGAGAAGGCGAAGCAGCAGATCATGAGGGAGAGAGTGATGGAAGAGAAGGGGGAACAACTGCCAAGGGGAAAGGGGAGAAAAGGGGATAGAGGAGGGAGGAGGGACAGGACATAGAACGACAGAGGGAGGGAAGGAGAAAAAAGAAAGATCAGTTTGGATAGAAGGAAAAGAGAGCTCAAAAGAAGCAAGAGAGAAGCAGCACAAAATACAGGATGGGCTGGAAGTGTGCATTGGTTTTGGAGTAGCACAGAGAGGTAAAATGAGGAGGTAAGGGGAGGCACAGACAAGTCGATACAGAAAAGACAGTACAATTAGCGAGAAATAAAAAGTTACGAGGACAGAAATTCTCAAGTGGCAGCAATCTAACAAATTAAAACATTTTCCACCAATGTCAAAATTTTAATTGTAGATCTGCTTTTTTGTTTTAAATTAAAATGCAAGAGCAGATTTGAGAAACGGGAAGAGAGAGAAAGTTGCAATGTTAATTTCAGTGTTTGAGTATGAATGAAAAATGTGATGAAAAGTGGTGATGACATCAGAAAGCTAATGGCCCAGAAAAAGTCTGATGGCAAGTTTGTGGAAATAGCAATGTGTGTTTAGGGACTTACCTTGGGTGGGTAAAGGAGGTTGCTGTCATCTACGGTGGACACTATAAACTCCCAAGACAAAGTGTCCACTGATATCTGCGAGCACACAAAGTTAACTGTTATCATCCAAAAGTCAAACAAGGACATTTCCATCAATTGCAGTAAAGCCATATCAGAATAGTTGACAATTATAGGGCCATCAAACACGAACAGGACAACACAAGCAGCGTTTCCTAATGTAGTGTTTCACTACATACTGTCTTTCTGCCTATGTACATATGGTTGTGCGAGCTCTCACGTTGTGCTGTCGGGCAGAGGACTGCAGCACAGCGGTGAGGAAGCCATTGGGAAAGGTGAAGCTGGCGAGCCAGAACAAGGTGGGGGGCTGGGCAGTCTCTACCCAGCTTGCAAACTGATTGACTCGCTGGCAAAGATCCCTGGTCCACGCTGCCAGGGGCTTCAGTGAAGGGTACGCCTAGTGGACAGGGAGAGATGCAGAGAGAGTGAGAGAGAGACTGCGAGCGAGACATGGCAAATCTACAGTCATTTCATGCTCCCAGCTGTTGGCAGCTATTCATAATGGCAACAAGTTCAGTACAGTGCAGTAGCAGTGAGGTCTTATCAACACACGTAGATGGATGCAGGAGTGGTGTGGGAGAATTGTGTGAACATTCACAAGTGAGGTGTGAGCATAGTTTAAATTTGACACCTTTTACTTCCTTTGGTTGATTTGATATTGACATGAGTGGTGGAGAACCACAGAACATTAACAAGACTCTACAAATAAACTACCACATCACAATCATGATGAAGGATTCTGAGTGACGATATGTAACAATTAGTGGTACCAATGATATCTACTGTAGTACATAGAAGTAAACGAACAATTAACAGTTACTTTCATTATCAGTTAATCCACTGACTACATTTTCAAGTAACCGATTAACCATTTATTCTGTAAGACGTAAAAAATAACGAGAGATGCCAGCCACAACTTGACGCAGCCCAAAGTTAAAATTGCATATATTGTCTGACAGTTAAATAATGCAAAGGTAATCAATGTACAAAGATATATAACAGACCAAATCATGGAAATTCTCTACAAACTAATATTAATGTCAAAAAAGCATAAATACTGACTGTATCATTATTGTTTGATCATTTATCAGTTGCTTTTATCATTTATTGTTGTATATCACCACTCTCCTGCCCTTTAAATAAATGAAAACAACAACTTCAAAATGCTAAATGATTCACTAATTAAAAGAACAGATCAGCTTACACTGCCATTGACGCATCTTTGCACTGGCACCTGTCCCTCTTAGAACTGGCTTTAATATCTTATTCATCATTTTCTTCCGGCCCGTCATGGCCTGGTATGACCCCCTGTGAGCTGGTCCACAGCAGATTATGAGTCTCCTAGGCTGAAGGCTAAAGGGAGTGGACCTTTGCTGTGGTACCTCCGGTCCCTGGAATGCTTGCCTGTGTAGATCTTGCAGGCAGGTGTCTTGCTTTGAATTACTTCTCACATCTTACTTTTGTTGGAAAGTTGTAACTTCTTTGCTTTAAGCAACTCTGTTTTATCTGTACATATGATATGTTGTACTTTCTTTTGTTGGTTTCCATAATCTGCCTGAGCTCATACAGTATGCGGATACAAGCTACAGTAGATGAGTACACAGCCTGAGCCAAGGGCCTGGAGACATATTAGGGTAACTTTTATTGACATACAATTACATTTTATTTCAATTTTGTTTTTGTTTGACTAACATACACAATACACTAAACCTTCATGGCATGTGCACACAAAGATTCACACACATACAGTTTACACACTTAGTGGACTAGGGAGATGAAAGCCTTTTTTGCATGCTTGCCACCAGGAGGGAATGACCAGGGCATCATAATAACCCGTTATACATTCGCATAACGAATATGCACATCTCTTCCAATTTTGTACGTGCACATATGCTATGCAGCCCCAAAACACACACACACACGTACTGTGCAGCAAAGCCTTGAAAAGAAACCAGATACAAAATGGCCGGAGACAGAGAGGCAGGCAGCCCAAAATTAAAGCCATGAGTCTGTGAGCTCAGAACTAATGACAGGCTGCCATGCCAAGGAGGGGCGGAGAAGAGAGGGATGAAGGGATGGAGGGACAAATAAGCAGGACAGAGAGTCTATGAGGGGCTGCTGTTGCTGCTTAGACCAGATGAGGCATGAAGAGATAGACAGAAAGAAGAGAGCACACTGGAGGGAACACTAGATGAAAGATAAAAAATAAATGAGATACAGACGAAGATGAAGTGTTGAGTGAGCAAACCAAAGTACGCAAAAAGAGAAACAGAGCAAGTGGTCACTAGAATAGAGAAGCTCAGCTGGAGGCAGCAGCCCTAATAGCTATCCAGTACTCCTGTAAAAGGAAATAGATACACACACACATTCCACTCACTCATACATTACATACACACACACACGCACACACACACACACATCTTTTCTATCCCCTTGACCCAGTCTGACAGCACCCTGTGTTCTCTCCCCACTGTAAAGAGAAGTCCAGTGATAATGAAGCCAGAATGGAGTGTTTGGACAGAATTACAGCTGGAATGCAGCCAGAGCCCCCTCACTGTGTGTGTGTGTGTGTGTGTGTGTGTGTGCGGTTGGACAGAGGAGAACAATAAGTGTGTGTCTGAGCAGCCAGGCAGAGTGATGAATAAATACCCTTTAATAACTGATCAGTGAGTCAGTACAGAAACAGACTGGCTGAAGGGGGCAGAATAGATTAATGCTGATTAGATCACAATCACAGAGATCAATACACCAAGAGTCCTGAGTGAAAATCTGAATGGTCTGAATTGCAGCACACAATAAAAGATCTGTCATGTTTATTATAGAGAGAAAGGCTTAGCTGCAAATCAAGTCAGAATAAGTAATGGAAAAATAAACATTGCTGTATGTACGGAAACATTATCTGTGACCCTCAAAAATAAATGCTTGGTCAACACTTTATTAAACAGTACAGTATAGCCAAACCAATAAAGGCTACATTTGTTGCAGAGTTTACCTTGATGTTTTCCTTCTTGGCTACCTTTTTCAAAGCATTCTTTTTATAATTTTAATCCTCACTGAGCATAGTCTTTTGTTTTGTGTTAGGGTTCAAGTCCGCTCAATTCTCCGAAGAGCAGCTGTCTCAATATTATTATCCTAGCAGCACTTCTTCACAGTAGTCTGTCTGCCCACTTTATGAAGTAAGATAAAAGGAAGGTAGCAGGTGCAGTCTTACTTCAGCAGGTCTCACCTCTCATACTGCATGTCCATCTACTATACATTATAAGTAAGAAGTTAAGAATTACGCCTCAAACGGCAGAGAAAAGATAACCAGAGAATGAATGAAGAGAATAATTACATTTATTTTCTCTAACCTCATAAGAACTTGTTTTGGAGGAGGAGATTGTGTGGGTTATTGTGGGTGCTCTGTGTGTGTAGGCGTGTGTGTCTGGCACCTTCTTCCACAGTGGTGGTACACAGGCATCATAGATGCAGTGGAAGGTCTCCTCCATACTGGATGACATCACCACTAAGCCTTTGATCCCTTTCTCCAGCTCCACCAGGGACACACTAAAACACAAACATACACAGTTACAGCGACAAATCTGCCATTGTTACACCCTTTTACTGAGGGCGTTTAAGTAGTCAGTGGTTCTTAGTCTGGATATATTGGACTTACCATGCACTCAGACATAGTGGTACAAACAGGCTGAAAGTTAGTGGTTTGTTTTGATTTTTGCATTGCAATCAGATACACTTGTGTGATTGGTTTAACCACCTACAATTTGACCAAACCCATCAAGGCAAGAAACAAGTCACTTAATGTACGGCCCTCTTTTCCTTGAGAGTTTCACCATTTCTACTTAGCACATGACAAGCACATCTATATACTGTTCGTTTTAAATGACAGTTATACACATAGAGGTACAATACCTACGACACACATAGCCAGCTGAGACAAACCCACACACACACACACACAGTTCATACATGATGGTGTCCAGCAGAGAGTTGTATCTCTGGATCTCTTGCAGCAGGACCACATTAAGAGGTGAAGGGTTGTCCTGGAGGAGGGACCTGGTGCCCTCGTAGTCGATCAATGCTGGGATCTTCCCACGAATATCTGTCAACAGCTCTAATACCTGGAAGCACAGATGAAATGCCGTACGAAAGCAGATGAGACAGGTTAACTTACGAAAGGCACTGCACACAGGTATTTGCTGTGAAGGAACTGCAGAGTCAGATCATGGAGATGCAAACAATTGGAGGATTTAAAATAGACTCTTGATAGCAATCCTTTCCAAAATGCACACACACATACGCCAACAACAGTTATGCTCCAACAATCACAAGAAACACCAAAATGGAGCAGGATGATGAGATTACATTGCTGAAAGTCATTATCAGTTTGACCACTAGCATAGATGAAGATAGATAGATACTTTATTTATCTCCAGGGGGAAATTCTCATGTCACAGCAGCAGTTTGTCTGCACTATTACACTATACAACAGCCAGTTTGTTTTAATGGAGAACACAGAATTGGCAGATGGTTTCAGAAATCGTAAGCAATAACATGCCCTTAACTTTCAAAACAAACTGTCATTTCTGGCTTGACCTCAGTGGCTATATCTGCTAAGAGATATATTCTTTTTTATAAGACCAAGAGCCAGGATGAAATCCTAATAGCAGCAAAAAGATTCAGTTCTGAAGCATCCAAACGTAGCCTCTGAGACCTGTGCTAAAACTTTACAGCTCAGTCTAGAAGTACAGATTCCTAGATCTGTATCTTATTACACTGATGACCGTCTGCCAGTGTTGTGTAACCACATGGATCAGCATTGCTGGGAAAATCTGTCAAATACGGACATTGGCTTCATGAAGCGAGCCCTTTTAAAATCTGACTATTAATTGTTCTGAGTATTGACTGGTCTGCCTCAGAAACAGACAGTACAGCCATGATTACAGCCATGTCCAGTACATTTCAATCACAGACTCTTTGTGGCACGTTATATGCAGTGGTTGAAAAGAAAGATCAGCATGTGATCAAGCTGCTGTGCAGGGAACATTTTTTACCCACACAAGCCCCATTCAAACAAGGAGGAGGAAAACCAAACAAGTGATGTGAGAAATACACCTGTAGTTAAGATGCTGAGTGTTTCTGATGTGTATAACTGAAAGGCATGCTGGGTTGACAGGTAATATGCCTAAACATGAAAAACATCTGGTTCATTTCAAGTCGCAGCTGAGTGCAATTATGTTTCAGAAATGTACAGTACGATCTGGAAAAGGGTTGGGTGATACCATCAGAGATGGAGATCAACCAACAGAGATTTAATCATATCGTTTATACCAATGTAGCTATTGCTCTAATACTTTAGGATGTATCAGGCCGTTGTAGCCAATACCTGGTTATATTAGCCATAACACAATTTTAAATTGATTTGGTGAACACGTTGAAAATAACCACAAATGTCATGGGTAAGAACTAATCTAAAAGAACTAAAAGAAAAGGACAACAGTGTCAGGCACACTGGTGGTAAAATAAGCCATCTTGTAGTTGTAGAGCAATCAGGGTATTGTTACATATTAAAGCAGGCTGAACATTTGGCTGAACGCCACACTACTGTGAGAGAGTAGTATTTACTGTTGCTGACGTAAGTGAAGGCATGCTGGTGTCTGAACTGTGGTAAGCTTTAAGTAAGCTAGATGACAGTAGGTATGAGGAACTGATCACATCATTGTTAAACATCTAACTATGCTAGTAAAAACTTATGGTTCTTCCTGCAGCTTGCTCTGCTGGCTTTCTAGTTCATGGCATTCAACTGGACCATAATCACAAAGTTGTTATTTCTGTGTTGTGATGACTAGGGATCTGTAGCCCTTTCCAAGGCGATTGAGAGAATTCTGACGGACAGGTTAGATGCATATCAGGCTTTTAATCAAATCAACCATGAAAAAAATGAATGTTACAAGATTACCTAAAAACAGTGCACTGGTGTTGAAAAACTGGTGTTATTTGATAATCTCATAATCATTTGTATTTGTATGAAGATGACTTAGTAATATTTTCTCCATACAGTGTTGATCTTCAACAGTTATTAAGCATATGGTACTGACTGTGGCCTCAAATTTAATGCCACAAAGAGTAATGATAATTAGATTTAAAAAGGACAGAAAGTTAGAATTTCCTGGGTTCAAACTACAAGGAGATGCTTATATTCATTTCTTACTCTATGTATGCTATAAACGAGATGATACGTACTCTATGGCCCAGTATACTGCTAAACTATGGTGCAGATATAAAATTGTTGGTTTCATCTTGTGCCAGTCTATTAAGCAGTGTATTTCCACTCAACTAGTCATCTCTGCCCTCCCCCTCACCTTATCTTCTCTACTGAGCCTGGCCCCCGCAGCAGTGGGACTGGTGACCTGGGGCTGCAGGGAGAGCAGGGTGTCAAACAGCATCCTGGTCTCAGCGATCTGCCTAGCAATGTCGGCATTAGAGTGCTGGCCAAACACTTCAGGGTGCTCTGTGGACGGCAGCATTGTGATACATTCCTCGTATGAGGACTGGGGACTGTCACGGGGGATGTAATAGAAGGGTAAGGAGGACAACCTGACAGATAAAGGGGGGTGACAGAATACAAAGTCAGTGATATATGGCAATGAAAATGACAATAACACAATAGAAAATGTTCATCTGCATGTTCTAGACTTCCTTTATCTGCATACATTTAACAATGTGAATAGTTGACAGTACACATGAGCACATTTTGAACATATTTATGAAAATAATGTACATTCTCCCATCTGTATACCTAATAATTTAAATAACTAGTGCTGTACATATGCATCTAACCTATGGTCTCATTACATTGTTTTAATGACAACCAGCTTTCTATTGTTCCGGAACACAGTATTAGAGCTATTGTTCTCTCAGTTTTATTTCCTGCCAATACAGTGACTCACGACTCAATTTCCTAGTAGATATTATTTTCATAACTCAAGGACAGAAATACAAAACCCTTACAATATAAATGACAAAAATATACTTAAGTGTATTTAGAATATCTAAATAAATGTTCTATTGGGAGGAGCCGTGGTATTGGTTTCATTGTCCCTTACCACAGCTGCAACCAACCATCCTGTAACCCATGTATAGAGTGCTAGACGGTTTAACTTTAAATATACATGTACAGTCTTCTTTGTATGGACTGTGTTAGTTTGAGCTGATGCAGTGAATGTTATCTAAAAAAGAGATTTACCCTTAAATATTTTGAGAGTGGTAGGTTAGAAATTAAGGAAGTGATACAGCATTTGTGCCAGTAATAAAGCAAACCAAACAACAACTGAGGACAAAGGGTTCTTCACAGTGTTCAAGTCCAACAATGCTTCTGCATTTCTTAAATTGTAATAATCTGATTGTCCACTTGGTGGTGCTGGCTCTCTGAGACCAACAAGGAACTTCAGCAAGCTGGCCTCTGCCAGTTTGCTTCCAACAGGGAAAAATGTCTTTTCAGAGGGACTGTATGCACTTTAAGACTAAAAAATGTAAATGTCATTAATTCATTTTTTTGTTTATTGAAGCTTAATAAATTATTAGCAGTGTGCACTTGAATTTATAGTGCTTATACTGGTACTAGTACACAAAGATGTGGCAGAATAAATGTGTGTGTGTGTGTGTGTGTGTTACATTGTCTCACTTGAAGAAGGGCTGGTTTACGGCAGCGTCACAGAAGTAGTCATTTATATATGTGGTTAGAAGACGTCTGTCCCAGTCATCTGTGACATGACCTCCATAGGTGACCCCAGCAATGAGGTACTTCAGTGTATCCCAGGGAATCTCCTCATACTCATCCAGGTACAGACTCAGCAGACTCCCACTCACCTAGGGGGGAATCAAGATGATGATCTTCACAGACTGGCTTTGAAAGGCAAGACAGCGCACTAAGAGTAAATAAAAATGATCTACTGCACAAACTAGACAGTAAACTATAAAAATACTTGACTGGAGAGGAAGAAATGTTAAAAAATGCAATAAGCGGGATACATTTTCATGCATTTGAACTAGATTTATCATTAGTCTAACTGGTCCTGGGTATTAAATAGCCTCCCTGATTGTGTTAAGTCTACATTTATAATTTAGCGCAGATTGATGACAGGGAAAACAGCAAATACAACACCACAGAAATTCCAATCAGACAGTCATTTCCATCATGACCACATCATGGTCATCTATCTTCACTACCTCACTCAGTAAATGTCAACACCAACATCTTCAGTGGACTGTACAAGAGAGTCTTTCTGTTTTTTTCCCCGATATTTCCAACAGCTATCACAGTTTCATTCAGATGAGGCCCTGACCTCAAAGTCCGCATCGTTGAAGCCATAAACAATATTCCAGCCCAGCTGTAAAAACCTCTTCCTTTCCAACAGTATGCTGTGAAAAAAGCAGAGGGAGAAGAGCAGCTTCCTGTAGAAGATGGGTCTCGAGCAGCGGTTGAACTGAGCCTCCGTCACCAGCTGGTAGAGATGCTTCATGTTGGCTTTCACACCCTGAGAACAACAAGGGGCAATGTTAACACTATAGAGAGTGTTACGTGTAGAATGTATATCTTACTGTAAAATATGTGTAGGCAAATAAAAATCAATGTACAAAGAACTTTGATGCAGATTTCCTCATATATATCATGTATATATGTCTGTTTGAGTAGATATCTCAAGTCTGGAAATCCGTGTGTGTGTGTGAGCACATGCACCTTTGGTGGTTCAGCGGTCATCTTGATGCCAGCCTGCAGGATGGTAATGGGAAATTCGGGGTGTGGCAAAGAGCTGAGCCAGAGTCTGAAGTTTGATTGGGGAGTCTGCACCTGTAGATGCTCGATCAACTTGTCCAGCTCAGGCATCCATGAGAGACAGAGGTGGCAGTTGGCAAGGAACACCCAGTGACCTGGGTAGAGAAAAAGAGTGCTTGAGATAAGCTGATATAAGTTGTGCAGTGTCTAATTGTTTTTGTGTGTTTGGGTAAGCTTGTGGTGACCATAGGAGGAAGACAATGCATGATTCAAGTACTTGTACACTTTGTCAAGCACAAGTGACTTTTGAAACGAACAAAATAACACTGCAAAGCACCAGAATGAATCAGAGATAGAGGAACAGAAGGAAGACAGAGCAATTGGTGTACCGTTCCTGATGCCCTCCTCTATCATGCTCTTGGCGATGGGAGCCTGTCCCTGGCCCAGTGAGAGAGCATGGAAGTGCTTGCTCATGCCAGAGGCCTCAGCCAGCTGCAGCAGGGCTCCTGTGGGGTCCACCCCAGGAGACAGAACAAAGATCAGAGGGGTCCTGCAGGTGGATTCCTCCAAAACCTGTGGAGAGGACAGAGAGAGTGGTGTAAGCAAAGAAGGACAAAGAAAGTAGGAATGGATGAGCCAGCACGGTGTAACTCACTTGACACCTAATAGAAACACTGTGATGGGCTTTGTGAAATTCTGTGAGTTTTCAAGTGAGCTACAATCAAATAGTTACACAAATGATATGTATGAAACATTTGTTTAATTCAAATTCAAACCTTCAAAACTAATACTCAAAACAGAAACAGCCACAGGGATGAAACGGTTAACAGGTGACACTCACAGCCTTCATGTCGAGAACAGGTGGCTCCACAAAGCGACTCGTGAGGTTTTTAACAATATATGAGGTGACGCAGAAGGAGACACGGTCTTGACGCAGGGAGCGTACTATCAGCATCTTCTGGAGCTCATTACATTTATTCTCCCAGACACCTAGAAGGAAATGAAACACGAGAGGAAGGGTAAAACCTTCAACTTCATTGTTCTTAGTGGGAAGAATTGTCTTCAGTAACAAAGTACCTCCCAAAGCACATACAGACCTGGTAGTGTGGCATTCTCTGGCTCAGTGCTGGTGAACCAAAGGTTCCAGTCTCTGGCGTACTGTGCAAATGAGGTCATGATGCCATGGAACCTGGGCAGCTTATTCAGCTCTGTGATGTTTTCCCAGCTGGAGTCTGGTAACCAACTAGTACAGGGGTTGTCCATCTGATGCTCCTTATCAAGTACCTACAAATACACCTATCAATTAATCAGCAGTCAAACTATCCTTCCATCAGTGTATCAGTAAATATACCAAACAACCCACCAACACATCAGTCATACAGTATCAGGCCTGTCCTTGGTAAATTTATAAATTAAGTGGCGAAGAAAGCTAGTTGTGAAAAAACGTTCTCCTAATGGCCATGGCAAGCTTGGGAAAACACATTGTGAATGAAGTTGTCTTTGTTCCAAGCCTTTGAAAATAAAAAGTGTGACCTGTTGGATTATCTTAAATCATGTGTGTTAAATGTGTGTTCTGTGTTTTCTTACGAGTCCTCCTCGGACGAAGAAGCTGTACTCATCCATGTTGAGTGTCCCAGCCACCTCCAGGATTTTGGCACAAATCTGGAAGCTGAAGAGCAGTTTGTGGACCTCAAACAGACCACGACACGTATTCCTGCAGAGGATAACACAAGGAGATACCTTGAGTAACTCATGTAGCTCCTCATTTTTCATTTTATACAGTCTATTTGTACATCATGAAAAAGGCCCATGGTCTTTCCCTGTCCATACAAAACATTCACTGACCCATGAATATGACATGACTTACAAAAAGGGCCTCTCTTGATGCTTACTTGTAAACTGCGTATGTGTGGTAGTCATTGAGGTTGGTAATCCTTTCCTTCAGGTTGTGGCTGCGCTTGCTCTTCTGTATGCTGAGGTTGAACAGGTTAATGTAGGCATCCAGTGAGAACTGGTACATTGGGTCAATGCGGCCCATGTCGTTTAGAATGAAGAAGAGAATGGAGGCTCTCTGGGCACATGGGCGGTAGGCCTGTTAAGAGAGAGCAATTTAAATTTACATACACATACTGTTTGTGCAAAATGCAAATTAACCATTTTCAATTACTCATTAAATATGTAGTCTAAAACTAATAACAAAAACCCATCATAACTTTCCAGAAACCCCAGTGATGGCTTATCATTACTTACTTTGTCTTATCAATGGTCCAAAACCCTGAAGTTATTCAATTTATCATAAAACCCAAATCCCTTCATCCATACAACGGACCTCTCTAGCAGAGTCGATCTTAATCTCGGTCTGTTCACTGCTCTCCAGCTGCTCGGAAACCTCAGTGGCTGTCAATTTGGATGTCTGCAGGGTGTTCACCAGCTGAACATCATCCAGCAGTGAGCCAGTTGCCTCATTCAGCAGCCTGGTACAGTAGACACACATGTATACAACATGAAAAAAGCTATATACATAAATCCAACAAAACATTGCCACACTGCCAAGTAAGCATGACAGACCAAGAAAAACATTTGCAAACACAAACGGATAAGGGTTCACATGCATCAAAAATTAAACTGTATGTTTTAGAAACAAGTCATGTAATTCCTTAATATATTGCACTTGCAAGTATTACTATAAAGTTGCTGAATGAGATTAAATGGTGGGTAGGGTGTTAATCATTTAACTAACAGTTATTGATAGGGTACAGCTAAGTGGTTGATAATTTTTACTACTAGTAGCAACAGTCGAAGTAATGTTATAGCTGTAAAATAACTTTCTATTCTTTTGGGCCTTAAATAAAACTTGACCCCTATACGTTTAATCACTGGTTCTTAGGGAGGTAGGTTGTGCTGCACTCACTACTGTTACTTGAAATGCACTTACCTATACCATGACAACAAATGCTGCTACTATTACAGCTGGTATTAATACTATTACTACTACTACTACTATTAAGAAAAGATTGGATCTGTGACTCTGCATTTTCTGAAAGGTCACAGTGTCAGCTAAACAACCTGAGGATCTCATCCTCCAGCTCCTGCAGGCTTCTCTTGCCAGAAGCAATGCTGATCACCAAAGAGTCCTTCTGTTCTTCTAGCTCTGGACGCTCCTTACGTACCACAACTCCCAGTAGTTGGGCTTCCAGACCCTGCACAGAGACACGTCCACACACACAATCCCATACACAAACAATTTAAGGCAACAGTTCATACTCTCAAACTGCATGTGCACAAAAATGAAGATATACACACACATGTAGAGAAGTACACAATAGTGATTTAGAGCCAAAACACACAGAAGACACATATTCATTCACAGACACATACAAACACAAACACACACACACACACACACACACACACACACAGAGACCTGCTCTTTGACAGCGAAGTTGACTATGGTGGTCTTTGTAGAAATCTCTGGTGTGTAGTGGGGGTTGGACAGCTTTGTGGTGATATAGAAACGAAACTCTGGACTGTACTCCACCTCCTTATCACCCAGCTTCAACAGCAGCCTACCGCCTGGAAAAAGTGTACACCCTTACACACAATGGATTAAGGCACCCCTCATATTTAGCTGAAGATTTACTTCAAAAAACTTTATCAGTATTTTAATTAGTGAATTGTTTGTGTGCATTATTGTGTGTGTGTGACTGTCTGACCTATCCGTGTCAGGGACTTGTTAAGAACTGGGTTGAGAGAGGGGTCCAAATCCTCCTGGACATTCTGCAGCAAAACAGGATTCCCAAACTGGATGGCGTTCTCCAGCACCCGCAGGTAGTCTGGCATTTGAAAGTCAATTATTTTCAGACCCTGCACATGTGGACATACATACACACAGGAAGACAGAAACAGAAATAAATTATATACAACCTTTATAGACCTTTATTTAATCAGGTAGTCCCATTGAGATCAAGATCTCTTTAGCAAGAGAGACCTGAGTACAGATGGAGAAATAGATCAACAGAATAGAACATAGATAAGACACACAACAAAACACAGTCTATCACACACAGGCACATACAAACAGCATCAGAAACAATCACACACACACACATTTTCTAAATGAAAAGATTAAATTCCATCCAATGGAATGAGACTTTTAAATGTCTATGTCATTTGAAGTATATTCCTTTTATATTGGACAAAGTACTGGAACGCGATCTTCCCAAGTTCAGTATTTATACTTGGGTATCAAGAGTTAGCCAGTTCTGGAATCTGGTCTGATGAACTGTAGTTATAATTTTGAGAAGAGGTGCGATGTACTGTGGCAGCTTTAGTAGGAAACCTTTATAAACATAAAGGATAGTGTGTAGTTCTTTGTTGCTAGTGAGGACCAGCCTGCCTTTTCATTTAGTACACCTATAGTGACGTGTAAGATATTTATCTCCTGTGATGAAATGCAGGGCACGGTGGTAATCTCCATCAAGTTGTTTTAAGGTGGAAGAAGCAGTGTGAGAACACAGCATATTTCCACAGTCAAGCAAATTACTGTGTTAAAAAGTTTGATTCCATAGAAAAAGAACTTGGCAAAGGGTAAGATAGATAGCTTGAGAGAGAGATAGACAGACAGAGAAAGGCTTGAAAAAGCTGAGGAATTGACTTCAATACAAAAACATCACTCAAAAACACTGCAGTTGCAATCTACTGTATTACTGCCACAGTACTGTCTTCTAAATGTCACGCTGTGACAATAGGGCAAAGACAGAAGAAACAAAGTGAAAGGTCAGAGAGACCAAAAAGGGAAAGCTGTTCCGGATAACACACACACAGTCATAAAGAATTGGTCAGAAAACAGAAAAGAAAGAGGACCGGTGTAGTGGAGGAAAAACAGAAGTTCAGTCAAGGTTCAAGGTACATTTTACCACACAAGGCTGCACAATGAAACTAAAGTTGTAGCTCCCTTCACACTACACACACAGAACATATAAACAAATAAGTAACTATATATCGTTACTTATTTACATATATTAAACAAAGTAGTGGTATGGTAATGTGCAAAACCAGCATAACAGAAAGCTCCATGTCATCTATTTATGGTGGAGTGCAGAGGATGAGGTGGAGTTGAGGAGTCTCACAGCCTCAGTGAAGAAGCTACTGTGGTGGTCAACAGCGGATACTTCTCTCTCTCTTGCCAGATGGCAGCAGGATGAACAGGCTGTGGCTGGGGG